>UXGC01001223.1:0-30276 GCA_900480045.1 Eurytoma adleriae
TTTTACTAATTGATTAGTGGAAAATCTGTTCACTAAAAAAATTAGTGGAATTTCCACTAATTCAACTTTAGAGAGCAAGAAGTGGAGTTAGCCCTTTTCTCGAGAAGCCAGATATATAATAACAATAAATTAATAAAATATTCTTACCTTTGTAGCGAATCTATTGCTTTGTTAAAATCTTTTTTTTCCATTGCAGTACTAAACTCCTTCAATGACTCATTTTTATTCATAATTTTATTAATCGTAATAAAATTAAGACAGTCTATAAAAGTAGATGACGGATTTATATTTTTTTCTTGCATTTTCATCCACAAATCGTAACATTTTTCCCAGTCATTTAGAGCACCTAAATTAGAATATTCTATTAAAAAAACTTTTTATTTCTAAAGACATATTATACAGTTTTCAATAAATTTAAGAAATTATAATAAATAAGGATAACATTACTATAATTATTATTTTACTAATAATAATTCTCATATTTATTAAATATAATTACTTACTATAACTTTTTAGTAACAAAACGCAAAATATATCGACGTCATATTTTAAATCATTAAAAGTTTCAAATAATTTTTCCAATTGTTGGACTTCATTCTTTCTATATTTGTTTTCAGCATGATATCTCACACAATCTTCGTACACATTAGAACAATGATTCTACAGTAAATAAAATTAATTATTCTTCTTAAGTGCTTATACTAAAATGTATAATAAAGACAGTGACAAAAAAAACCTTTATAATATCCATTGCTTCTTCTTTTCTGTTGTTTTCCAAGTAAGCCATGGCTACGTTGAAAAGAGCGTTTTGTTTTCCATGAGCTAATGTACAAATTTTTGTAATTTTTTCTAACTGTTGTTTATTGCCGTAAAAGATAAATTTTTTCATCAATGTTTTTGCAAGAGGTGTTAATTTATAATTATTATATATCCATTCAAATTTCTCCAGCGCAGCTTCTCCATCATTTCTTTACAATAAAATAACATTTATTAAAATATGTTAATACGTAACCAATAAAGTACTTTTAAACTTTTACCGATTTAGGTGCAACTGAATAAAAGGTGCACAGAATTCGTTTTTTAATTTTACTATATACCCATGGGCACTTAGTATTTCAAAAAATTGTTGTAGTAACTTTTCATCGTCATATTTTAATACTGCGTTTAATAATTCTGCGCATTGGTAAGAAGAATATTCTTGACCATATTTTGGCCATACTAGATACTCTAATGCTTCTGAAAACGAAAAAAAAAAATAAAAGTCAAAAATATTACAGATTCTTTTTTAAAAATATTGTCTACTAATCTATACATTTATTATTTTGATATATTTCACTTTATTATTGCTTAATAAATAAACAAGAATTGCGCATACTCTTAGTGTCTCCATTCTTAACCAAGGCAGTTGCTAATTTTAAACACAGATGCTGTCTTATTCGAAAGTTAGGTACCTTTTCCTTCATTTTATTTAACCAAAATTCACTTTCTGGAAGTTTTTGCAAATCCACAAACATTTGAGTCAATGAATTCATAGCCATAGTTGATATGGTTATATTATTTTTATTGAATTCCTACAATAAAATTATTAATTATTAATTTATATACTGATAACACTACTTTTATAAATTGAAAGATGACGAAATGAAATATATACCACCTCAATAAGATTGCAGACTTTTTGTTCATCATTAACACTGCAGTAATAAATTAATATATCATTTTTAATTTGTACATTAGCCTTTGAATTGTTTAGTGAAATTCGTTTAGATGTATTTTCCAATTTTTCAATGTCCTGAAAAATTCTTGAATAAAATGTTGATACTGGATAACTGAAAGTTGTAAATTAATTACTCTATTTTAATATTTAACCTACCATTAATGTTTTGGGCCAATAATCTCCATACTGTATAAATATTGGTTTAGGTACTAACATCCCAGATTTCAAATTACTTAATGCATTTGAAATTTCTGGCGTTATTTCGTCTCCTAATTGTTTTTTAATTTTTTCTACAACTTCTGGTGATATACTCAGTCCTGTTTCAATCAAATTGCTGAAAAACTAAGATATTGACAAATACATTTTAATGAAAAATAATGAAACATTAATAAGACAGATCATTACCATAACAATCATATATTTACTTTTTTCTTGCAAATAATTAAAAACTTCTAATGTTAATGAATCAACAAATTGTTGGTATTTTTCAATACCAATTTTGTTATATAACACATTTTTATAAAAGAAGTGTAAAATCAAAACTACAGATAAAATGTCTTCTGTATTTTTGAAAGCTTTTAATATGTCAAGCTTAAGAATTTCAAAATTGTATGTGAATGAATGGTATTTGCTCACTGTAATATTATAATAAATATTTTTATTTAAATATATATTCTTAGAAACGCATAATATTGTTTTTATTTACATTAGTAGAAACTTACTGAATTTTACAGCTTCGCGAATTTTGTTATCTGATAATAATTGCAACATAATTGCATTTGCAGCTGTTTCTCTATTTACTTGGTGGTTTATCAATGTTGAAAATACTTCTTCAGCTTCACCTTGCATGTAAGGTAACATGTAAGTCTTTAACATGTAAATGCTTGGACTTATTTCAAATTCCAAAATCATTTTTTGCATAATTGTATTAACATCTAAGTAATATAAAAATAATATTGTTTTACATAATTAAATTTTAAATGTATAAAGAGCATTGTTTTAAATTACCTTTGTATCTAGACCTTCCATGAACTTTAATAATTGGATAAAAATAATTTTCTTTTATTGAACCACCCAATTCTTTCCAAGCTTTCATAAGAGAAAAGCTTGACTCGTACATGTGATTTTCAATACTTTTGTTTATAGCTGATATAAATGCTAAATGATAAATACCTTTTTCTTTCAAGATTTGACAGTAACCAATAATTTTTTCAACAGGCTAGACAAATAAAAGTTTATAATTAATATTTAACTAGTTCAGATTTGAAATGATGATGAAAAAAAATAATTGTACCGTATTGAAAATAATCAATGATTCAATGAAAAGATTGCTACTTATTTCATTTGCACCTACAATATTTCTAGGTAAATATTTAAGTATTTTAAAAGCAGTGTCTTCTTGTTCTTTTTCTACTAGTTTGTAGATCAGGTTAAGACCTTCTGTTACGGAAATTATATCTTGAGGTAACAGTGACAAAATCTGTAAATATGAAGTTTATGTATTAATTTATTTTATTTATAGTTAAAAGAATTAAAATTATAATTATCATGTTAAAATGCACCTCATCAACTTTTTCTGAGAAACCATTAATACATAATTCATAAATTATATTTAACAATACTTTTTCAGAAATTTGAATTTCATTGTTTTTACATTTAGCAAGAGTTTCTTTTATACTTTCAAGATCTCCCTTTCTTGCAAAAGCATACATAAAAGCAGAATATGTTTGACTAGTAACAGTGATACTGAGTAATTGCATATTTTTCACGATTTCCATGGCATCATTCATACTACTAAAATAAAAATTTGTGTTAAAATAAAGAATTATAATAAAGAGAAAAAAGTGCATAAAAATTCATACTTATTCATGCAATGGGCAAATATTAAATTACTTAATATATTTTCTGTAATAGGAAGCTGTTTATCTTCCATATACTTTAAAATTTGTGTAGCTTCTTTGACGTTTCCATTATTACAAAAATATGATATTAATTTTTGAAATGTCACTTGATTGGGTTTTACTTGAGCATTCTCCATTTCCCATAAAATATCAAATGGTGAAAACTGGTAATCAGTTTTAAGATATACAGCAAGTAAAGCATTATAATGAGAAACTTCTAACTGAACATCTGCAGCATCGAAGCATCAAAAATATAAAAGTAATACAAGTTATTACAATATCAGTTACAGATTTATTTACCTAATTCTTTTAACATATTCCATATTTCTTCTGCTAGTGTTTGCCTTAATTGTGGAGATTTATTAAATATTAATTCACTACAACATCTTAATAAAAATAAACCTTTTAAATTTGAAATTGTTCCTGAAAGTTAAATGTTTTTTTATTTATTTAATTATTTTCATATATATCCTTTACCTTTAAAATTGCCTTTGCTTACCAGATTTCTTCATGTTATGTAAAACATCATCAATATTAAATTTTATTAACATACCACAGTCAATTGCTTCTTTGTTTAATATAACCATCTTTTGGTCTATATCACTTTCTTCATTAATATTTATTTGCATATTTTGGATTGAAGAATAACTGTTAAATCTACAAAAAATTGAAAGAAATAATTTTGAATAAAGATATCATTTTTTAATGCAGCATACTTACTGGTTTATAAAGTATACTGTTTGATATTGATAATAATTTAAAAATTTTCTAGAATCATTTTCAATATTTAGTTTGATTAGTAATGTTTTAGATAATAGAGAATATTGACGCAGAAATTTAGACAACCGTATAAAAGTCGACATAATAAGGTTAAATTTTGAATATCTAATATAATTTAGATTTTATTTTTTAAAAAATGTCAACTAAATTCCTAGTAATACATCATTTAAATAATTTATTTTAATATCTAATAAAGATTTCTTAACCTAACTTCTAATGTGTCCGGAATTGGACATAATCACACTGTTTGGACAAGGTTTGGACACTCTCACTGTTAAATGTTAATCATGGAAGACAGAAACTATAATACTTAGACGCAGAATACAGAAGCAGACAGAAGACAGAACAACTATATATATAAGTACTGACTACTAGCTATCGGACGGGAAAGATTATGTAAGCTAGGCGAGTCTAAAGTCATTTTTTATTTTAATAATTTTTATAAAAAGTCTAAAAAACAGTGGTGGGATTCGTTGCGAATGAATAGGAATGAAATTGTATCTTTAAATAGAATTAGAATAGTAATCTAACCTTCGCGATCGGGCGCCGGGAGCGAAAGTGGTACTTTCGGCCCGCTAGGCAAAAACTTTATTTTATTATTGCTCTCTTTTATGCAATCATATGTAGAATGCAGGCGCTAAATCATTATGATTTGATTTTATAAGTATGATATTATAAGTATTCTTATAAATTGATTCTACCAATATAAATGTTCTTAAACCTTATTATCAACCAAATTATTTGTTATTTTGTTTATTTATCAAGTAAAATAACCCGCCGAAAAGGACAGATTTGTCACTATAGGAGAATATAAAATCTCTATAAGTATGACTATAAAATGTAACTATAAAAATATATATAATTTGAGTTCTTAGATTGGATAAGCTGGTTGACCGTTTGACGCCATATTGGCTTTTTTCATGGGCAATCGTGGAAACCGAATGGCGACTATTAATGTAGTACACCGCATGCACCGCAAATCTTGAAATTTTACTTATAGTATTGAAGAAAACAGACCATTCTAATTGAATAAACATGCCCTAAGATATACTCTACTGGATTTTTGATACAGGTAATATAATTTATATATACTTTAAAAATTACAGTACGTTCTAGAAATGCGTTCCCCAAAACAGCACATTCCACATCGCCAAGCTTACTTACTTAATGCTCTCAATATATGTTTACAATCCAGATAAGTAGGAAACTTTTTAACAAATCGTAAGCTACAAATAATTAATTGTCAATAAATTTTGGATAATTATACATTCCAGAAGATTTTTGAATGTACTCCAGAATGCTCCTAAATAGGTTTTTTATTGTGTACACATTTACAACTTCACTAAATTATTATAAAATTTATATTCTAGGTATTTAGACATTTACAATAATAATGTCTATACCTCCATATTTGCTGGGCCCAAATCCTTGGGCCCAGATGATGGCTCAGCAGCAAGCGCATGCTCAGCTCGCAGCTGTGCAAGCGCACGCACAAGCAGCAGCACAAGCTCAAGCTGCTCATCATGCACATATGCAAGCTATGAGTGGAAGTGGTCCACCACTACCTCAACCACCAAAACAACCTGAAGTACTTTCTGAGGATAAGCTGCAAGAAAAAGGTTAAATATATTTGGTATTTAATAACATATTGCAATGTCTTTAAATTCAAAAGTTAATAATCTAGATGTCTTTGTTTTTAATTTTTTACAGCACAAAAATGGCAACAATTGCAATCAAAGCGTTTTGCAGAAAAAAGAAAATTTGGTTTTGTAGATGCTCAAAAAGAAGATATGCCGCCTGAACATATTCGTAAAATCATAAGAGATCATGGAGATATGAGTAGTCGTAAATATAGACATGACAAGCGTGTTTATTTAGGGTAAAATTTTTAAGATATTTACTTTTTAGTTGTGTGTGTGTATGTATGTATGTATATATATATATATAGTTGTATATGTGTGTGCGTGAGTGCCGCAGGCGCGCGGGTGTGTGTGTGTATAATATCTCTTTCTATTTATCCTTATTATCCCCATGTCAATTTCTTTTTACAGAGCTCTGAAGTACATGCCACATGCTGTCATGAAACTTTTAGAAAATATGCCAATGCCCTGGGAGCAAATAAGAGATGTTAAAGTACTGTACCATATCACAGGTGCAATTACATTTGTCAATGAAATACCATGGGTTATTGAACCTTTGTATATTGCTCAATGGGGGTAAGCAAAATTTTTTATTTGACGAATCTAATAATTACAATGTACAATTTACATTTTTTATATTTCAGAACTATGTGGGTTATGATGAGGCGAGAAAAACGAGATCGCAGACATTTCAAGAGAATGAGATTTCCACCATTTGATGATGAAGAGCCTCCTTTAGATTATGCTGATAACGTTTTAGATGTTGAACCATTAGAAGCCATTCAGATTGAATTAGATAATGAAGATGATACTCCTGTATCTGCATGGTTTTATGAACACAAGCCCTTAGTTGGGACAAAGTGAGTGGTTTTAGGTGTTACATCACAAGTTGCAGTTGAATGAAATTTTAATTTTCATTACATAAATTTTAAGTTTTTTATAACTTATTAAATTAAAAATAATTAATAACGGATTTAATACTTTTTCTTTTTATAGACATGTAAATGGATCTACCTACAGAAAATGGAATTTAAGTTTACCAATGATGGCAGCATTGTACCGACTTGCAAATCCATTGTTAACAGATTTAGTCGATAATAATTATTTTTATTTATTTGATCCTAAGTCTTTTTTCACTGCAAAAGCACTGAATATGGCAATTCCTGGAGGACCAAAATTTGAACCTTTGGTTAAAGATTCAAATGCTGCTGATGAAGACTGGAATGAATTCAATGACATTAATAAAATTATTATTAGGCAACCAATTCGTACTGAGTACAGAATTGCTTTTCCATATTTGTACAACAATATGCCACATTTTGTACACTTATCCTGGTAAGAATATTCATATTTATAAAATTTTGTAATATCCACACTTTGTTTGAAGATTTATATTTTAAGTTTCATAAGTCTTACTAGCAGTGTGGTAAAAAAAATTGGTAGTAGATATTTGCATCCTTTATTAAGAAGAACAAGGATACCGCTGACTCTACCTATAAATAAAATTGTTTTTAAAAAAATTCAATTCATATTTAAAAATTGATTAATTAATTTTTTATTTTTAGGTACCATGCACCTAATGTAGTTTACATAAAGACTGAAGATCCAGATTTGCCTGCTTTTTATTTTGATCCTCTTATTAATCCTATTTCTCATCGAAATTCTTTAAAGGTATATATTTCGATTTTCAAGTATTTATGTGTATTAATTTCAAATTAATTTATTTTATTTTTACCTTTAGACTATGGAACCAATTATAGAAGATGATGAAGATTTTGTTCTTCCTGAAGAAGTTCAACCATTCCTTCAAGAAACACCGTTATATACTGATAATACAGCTAATGGAATAGCTTTGTTATGGGCACCTAGACCTTTTAATACTCGATCTGGTAGAACAAGACGTGCAATTGACATTCCACTTGTCAAGTCATGGTACAGAGAACATTGCCCACCAGGACAACCTGTTAAAGTTAGAGTTAGCTATCAAAAATTATTGAAATACTTTGTTTTAAATGCTTTAAAACATAGACATCCAAAACCTCAAAAAAAGAGATATTTGTTTCGATCTTTTAAGTCCACTAAATTTTTCCAAACAACTACACTTGACTGGGTTGAAGCAGGTTTACAAGTTTGTCGACAAGGTTACAATATGTTGAATTTACTGATTCATCGAAAGAACTTGAATTATCTGCATTTAGATTATAACTTCAACTTAAAACCCAGTAAAACATTGACAACGAAAGAAAGAAAAAAATCACGTTTTGGAAATGGTTTGTATATTTTTTTATTATTATATATATGTATATGAAATAATATTAATTAAATTTTCATTTTATTGCCAAATGAAATGTTTGGTCTAATGATATTTTACAAAAAGTTAGTTATAATGCACTTATAAGATTTTATTTTGTGTTTTAGCTTTTCATCTATGCCGAGAAATTTTAAGATTGACAAAATTAATTATTGATTCTCATGTTCAATATCGTCTAAACAATGTAGATGCTTTCCAACTTGCTTTTGGTTTGCAATATATATTTGCTCATGTTGGTCAACTTACTGGCATGTACCGATACAAATATAAATTAATGAGGCAGATAAGGATGTGTAAAGATTTGAAACACTTGATTTATTATCGCTTCAATACTGTAAGTTTTATTTATAATATTATCAAAGTTCAATGATAATAATATTAGTGAAGTTAGGCTTAAAAAAATCAATGATGTATTTTTAAGGGTCCAGTTGGAAAAGGTCCTGGGTGTGGATTCTGGGCTCCAGGTTGGCGAGTTTGGCTTTTCTTCATGCGCGGAATTACACCACTGCTTGAACGATGGCTAGGTAATCTGCTTTCTAGGCAATTTGAAGGTCGTCATTCGAAAGGAGTAGCAAAAACGGTCACTAAACAGAGAGTAGAATCTCACTTTGATCTTGAACTGAGAGCATCTGTTATGCACGATATTGTCGATATGATGCCTGAAGGTATTAAACAAAATAAGGCGAGAACGATTCTGCAACATCTGAGTGAAGCCTGGAGATGTTGGAAAGCAAACATCCCATGGAAAGTTCCTGGATTACCTATCCCTATTGAAAATATGATCCTCAGATACGTGAAAATGAAGGCTGATTGGTGGACCAATACAGCTCATTACAATCGTGAACGTATTCGACGTGGAGCAACTGTTGATAAGACCGTATGCAAGAAAAATTTGGGACGTTTAACACGTCTTTACCTGAAGGCTGAACAAGAACGACAACACAACTATCTAAAGGTGCTGAAGTGTATAATGAGAAATATTAAAGGTGTTAAATGTGCTTGTTTGTAACATTTTTTTTCCGTGTTCCAGGATGGACCTTATATTTCTCCAGAGGAAGCAGTTGCTATTTACACAACGACTGTGCACTGGCTAGAGTCTCGAAGATTTGCTCCAATTCCGTTTCCTCCGTTATCATACAAGCATGACACCAAATTGCTGATTTTGGCTTTGGAAAGATTGAAGGAAGCTTACAGTGTCAAGTCAAGATTGAATCAGAGTCAGAGAGAAGAACTTGGATTGATTGAACAAGCTTATGATAATCCTCACGAAGCTTTATCAAGAATTAAGCGACACTTGTTAACACAGAGAGCTTTCAAAGAAGTAAGTTTACATTTATTTTTTGGCAGTGTTGAAAATTAAAAATTGAAACGCTATTTTGAATAGTCTAAAGCAATTGTAATGCATACAAATTTAAAAAAGTATAATTTAATTACTAGGTTGGAATCGAATTTATGGATCTTTACAGCCATCTTATACCTGTGTATGATGTAGAGCCTTTAGAAAAAATCACTGATGCCTACTTGGATCAATATCTCTGGTATGAAGCTGACAAACGTAGACTTTTTCCACCGTGGGTCAAACCAGCTGACACAGAACCACCTCCTGTACTTGTATACAAATGGTGCCAGGGCATCAACAATCTTCAAGATGTGTGGGATGTTAGTGAGGGCGAATGCAATGTCTTACTCGAATCCAAATTTGAGAAACTATATGAGAAAATCGATTTAACGCTGTTAAATCGATTACTACGTCTTATAGTCGATCACAATATTGCCGACTATATGACGGCTAAAAATAACGTAGTCATTAATTACAAAGACATGAACCACACCAATAGTTACGGAATTATTAGAGGATTACAGTTTGCGTCGTTCATTGCCCAGTACTACGGACTTGTATTAGATTTATTGGTACTTGGTCTACAAAGAGCAAGTGAAATGGCTGGTCCTCCTCAGATGCCCAATGATTTTCTTACATCCCAGGTAAACATTTAAATTTTAATTAAAAATCTTTGTTTTAACCGAGTTGTGAGAACATTAGTATTTATTCTAAATAAAATATTGACCTATCACAACTCGAAAATAATCTGCCCTCATTGCCCTGTGTTAGTGTCGTTTGTATCTAGTACAGTTTCCTAAAGGTCTACAACATTTTAACGAATTCTTAGTGCAGTAAAGACTTCACGAGTAAGAACAAAGTAAAAACAATAAAATTTTATTCTTTTAGGATGTGGCTACAGAAACTGCGCATCCAATCCGCTTGTATTGTCGCTACGTAGACAGGATCCACTTGTTTCTTCGTTTCACCGCAGATGAAGCTCGCGATTTAATCCAGCGATACCTGACCGAGCATCCTGATCCGAACAATGAGAACATCGTCGGATACAACAACAAGAAATGTTGGCCTCGTGATGCGCGCATGAGACTAATGAAGCACGACGTAAATCTGGGTCGTGCTGTTTTTTGGGATATCAAGAACCGATTACCTCGTTCTACAACTACCGTCCAGTGGGAGAATAGCTTTGTCAGTGTATACAGCAAAGACAACCCGAATTTGCTGTTCAACATGAGTGGCTTTGAGTGTCGCATCCTGCCTAAGTGCAGAATGACTCACGAGGAATTTACCCATAAAGATGGCGTGTGGAACTTGCAGAACGAAATCACAAAAGAGCGAACAGCTCAATGCTTCTTGCGCGTCGACGATGAAAGCTTACAGAGATTCCACAATCGGGTGAGGCAGATTCTCATGGCTTCTGGTTCTACCACCTTTACGAAAATCGTTAACAAGTGGAATACTGCTCTAATTGGTCTCATGACATATTTTCGTGAAGCAGTTGTCAACACGCAAGAGCTTCTAGACTTGCTCGTCAAATGTGAGAATAAAATCCAAACTCGTATCAAGATTGGTCTTAACTCAAAAATGCCTTCAAGATTCCCTCCTGTTGTATTTTACACACCCAAGGAGTTAGGAGGTTTGGGTATGTTATCGATGGGTCATGTACTTATTCCGCAATCAGATCTCAGATGGTCCAAGCAAACCGACGTCGGCATTACTCATTTTCGTTCTGGTATGAGCCATGACGAAGATCAGCTAATTCCTAACTTGTACAGATACATTCAACCCTGGGAGTCAGAATTCATTGATTCACAAAGAGTCTGGGCAGAATACGCGCTAAAACGACAAGAGGCAAATGCCCAAAATCGCAGATTAACTCTTGAAGATTTAGAAGATAGCTGGGATCGAGGTATTCCCAGGATTAATACACTTTTCCAAAAGGATAGACACACTTTGGCTTATGATAAGGGATGGAGAATAAGAACAGAATTTAAACAGTATCAGGTATGCAAAAATAAGAGTTTTATTTTCTACCGAATTCTTTTACGTAATATTTCGAAATGTGATGATTGGTCTAGGGGTCTTGAAATCAACCAAATATGTGGGTTGACTGCTGCAGTATTTGTGATGTGTTGTCCGAAATGAAATACCAGATACTGCAGTTGGTTAAAACATTAGCTGATTCATTATTCATATTAAAAATTCTCAGTTTTATAATTCAATTTTGTGTACGATTAAAAATATACTTTGATGTTTTTATGTAGGTTTTGAAACAAAATCCTTTCTGGTGGACGCACCAACGTCATGATGGCAAATTGTGGAACTTGAATAATTACCGAACTGATATGATTCAAGCACTTGGTGGAGTAGAAGGGATTTTGGAACATACTTTGTTCAAGGGCACCTACTTCCCAACTTGGGAGGGTCTTTTTTGGTAAATATAATGTGTAAATTTTAAAAATAAAAAATGGTGGAATGTATAATATATTATATAATTGTATAAAAAATTAATAAAGAAAGAAAATGCAACTTTCTTAGGGAAAAAGCATCAGGATTTGAAGAATCTATGAAGTACAAAAAGCTCACCAATGCGCAAAGGTCTGGATTGAATCAAATTCCTAATCGTCGGTTCACGTTGTGGTGGTCACCGACTATAAACCGAGCCAATGTTTACGTTGGTTTTCAGGTAATTAATTCTTCTTTTCTTATAAAAATAAAGTTTATTTGTTATTTTTAATAAATAAAATGATTTCAGGTACAACTGGATTTAACAGGAATCTTTATGCACGGAAAAATTCCTACATTAAAGATTTCGTTGATTCAAATTTTCCGAGCTCATTTGTGGCAGAAGGTCCACGAATCAATTGTTATGGATCTTTGTCAAGTTTTTGATCAGGAACTCGATGCTTTAGAAATAGAAACTGTTCAAAAAGAAACCATTCACCCTCGAAAATCTTACAAAATGAATTCTTCATGTGCTGACATACTTCTCTTCTCAGCATACAAGTGGAACGTTTCACGACCTTCTCTTCTTGCTGATTCGAAAGACGTTATGGACAATACAACTACTCAAAAATACTGGATCGACGTACAGCTTAGATGGGGTGATTACGACTCCCACGATATAGAGCGATACGCTCGTGCCAAGTTCCTTGATTATACTACCGATAACATGTCCATTTACCCATCTCCCACCGGATTGTTAATAGCTATTGATTTAGCGTATAATCTTCACAGTGCTTATGGAAATTGGTTTCCTGGTTGCAAGCCTCTAATTCAACAAGCAATGGCTAAAATTATGAAGGCCAATCCTGCACTGTATGTATTACGAGAACGTATAAGGAAAGCGTTACAGTTATATTCTTCGGAACCCACAGAGCCGTATCTTTCCTCGCAAAACTATGGAGAACTGTTCTGCAACCAAATTATTTGGTTTGTTGATGACACTAATGTATACCGAGTAACAATTCACAAAACATTCGAGGGTAATTTAACAACAAAACCAATAAACGGTGCAATCTTTATCTTCAATCCACGAACTGGACAACTTTTCCTTAAAATTATTCATACGTCGGTATGGGCTGGCCAGAAACGTTTAGGTCAGTTGGCCAAATGGAAAACTGCCGAAGAAGTAGCAGCTTTGATTCGCTCACTGCCTGTAGAAGAACAGCCGAAGCAGATTATCGTTACAAGAAAAGGAATGTTGGATCCCCTTGAGGTCCACTTGTTAGACTTTCCGAACATCGTAATCAAGGGATCCGAGCTGCAGCTGCCATTCCAAGCTTGCCTGAAGGTAGAGAAATTCGGTGACTTGATTTTGAAGGCTACAGAACCTCAAATGGTATTATTCAATCTTTATGACGATTGGCTAAAAACAATCTCGTCCTACACGGCGTTTTCGCGTCTGATTCTCATTCTTCGAGCTCTACACGTGAACACTGAAAGAACTAAGGTCGTATTGAAACCAGACAAGACAACCATTACTGAACCTCATCACATCTGGCCATCACTCACAGATGATGAGTGGGTGAAAGTTGAAGTGCAACTTAAGGATCTTATTCTAGCCGATTACGGAAAGAAGAATAACGTTAATGTAGCGTCGCTTACGCAATCCGAAATCCGAGACATCATTCTTGGTATGGAAATTAGTGCTCCATCGGCTCAAAGACAACAGATTGCCGAAATCGAGAAGCAAACGAAAGAGCAATCACAACTCACAGCTACGACGACGAGAACAGTCAATAAGCACGGGGACGAGATAATTACAGCGACCACCTCGAATTACGAGACACAATCATTTAGCTCGAAAACAGAATGGCGTATTCGGGCCATTTCTGCTACAAATTTGCATTTACGAACAAATCATATCTATGTATCGTCTGACGATATCAAAGAAACTGGTTACACCTACATCTTACCGAAAAACGTTCTTAAAAAATTCGTTACTATATCAGATCTGCGAGCCCAGGTAAATTTATCGATAGATTAAAATTCTTTTCTTTAATAGATATTTTAATTTTATGCTTCTTTCAATTTTATGTATAGATTGCCGGTTATTTGTATGGAGTAAGCCCACCCGATAATCCTCAAGTGAAGGAAATTAGGTGCATTGTTATGCCTCCTCAATGGGGTACCCACCAAACAGTACATTTACCAAACATGCTACCTAATCATCAATATCTGAAAGAAATGGAACCTCTTGGATGGATTCATACGCAACCAAACGAATTGCCCCAATTGTCTCCTCAAGTATAACTTTTTGCATTTTGCATATTTTTTTTAACGATAAACTCGATTTAATATTTTCAATGTACTATCAGGATATAACAACTCACGCTAAAGTAATGGCAGAAAATTCTTCCTGGGATGGAGAAAAAACCATTGTAATAACTTGCAGTTTTACTCCAGGATCGTGCTCCCTTACTGCGTACAAGTTAACGCCGAGGTACATTTAAATTATTTTCATAATTCTACTAATAAATTTAATGTTTTTTTTAAATATTCGTATTCTTGCAGTGGCTTTGAATGGGGTAAACAAAATACTGACAAAGGAAATAATCCCAAAGGATATCTTCCTAGTCATTACGAAAAAGTGCAGATGTTACTTTCAGATAGATTCCTTGGATTCTTTATGGTCCCAAGTCAAGGATCATGGAATTATAATTTCATGGGTTAATATTATTTTATAACTTAATTTTTATTAGTGAAGTTATTTTTCTTATACTGAATTTGTTTTTCTTATAGGCGTAAGACATGATCCAAATATGAAATACGAACTCCAGTTGATGAATCCTAAAGAATTTTACCATGAAGTGCATCGTCCGGCTCACTTCTTGAATTTTGCCAGTTTAGAGGACGGTGAAGGTATTGGAGCTGATCGAGAAGATGTGTGCGCTTAATTCAAGTTTTATTACAA
Organism: Eurytoma adleriae; assembly: GCA_900480045.1. Taxonomy (NCBI): domain Eukaryota; kingdom Metazoa; phylum Arthropoda; class Insecta; order Hymenoptera; family Eurytomidae; genus Eurytoma; species Eurytoma adleriae. The sequence continues at coordinate 15,102 of UXGC01001223.1, forward strand.
ATAGATACGAAATAATTGTGTAAATAGTTCTACTTATTATTAATGTAAAATAAATGACGAATGGAGCTTAATAGCGATGTGATTACATTTTGCAGTTTATAAGTACAATGTAAGCTGATTAAAGATTTTCATTTTTTTCACGAAATAATTAGTAAGTCTTTCTCTCGTCATGCAAAATTTGAATTTATTTGACCATACGATTCGTGCTCTTACAACTGTATTTCATAGATGTAATTACAAGTACGTTTTCTAAAATATAAATATTAACACATAAAATCTTTCTATAAGGAAAAATTTATTCATTTCAAAACAGTTCCCCAAATTATAAATTAAATAGAATTTTTTTCTATTTAGAAATTGTAAACTCGAATGTTCGTGATAATTGTTACTATCTGGAATTTTACCTCTTTTACTCAAAGCCAGAATAAGGTAATAAACGTAAGCTTTGAATTTATCAATTAATTTATTCTACAATGCTTATAAGATATTAATGAAATAAAATGTTTAAGAAAATTGGGCGTGTTAAGGAAGCTTGAAACAAAATAATACAAATTTTTTTATAAAAACAATTTTGATATATTTTACACAAGAAGCATACGTAAAAATGACACAATTAAGGTATGAAAAAAATGATTACAATGTAAATTGACTTAGCTAATAGTAAATGCATAGAAGCTCAATGAATAAAAATTAAGTCATTCAAAATGTCGTATAAAATTTTGAGCGATTTTTCTGTGATTCAAGTATATTTAATGAGAAAATGTATACGTTCGTAAGAATAAAACTATAAATAATTTACATTCTAAAGGGCAGAATACGCAAACGTGCTACATTTTATTGTAATTATAGGAAAATTACAAGAAAACAATGGCGTAAGAAGTAGTAGAGTTGTACTACGTAACATTATGATTTGACTAGACGACAATAACCTGCGATAGATACTGCTTAAAAACATGCTCAACTCACAAGCACATTCGTTGAAGCACCCTGATTACATCAAAGCTATTTACGTATTACTATAACGATGCCTTGCATATCTAATATTAATATTCTGGTTTTATAATAAAGATTTTTTTTAATAAATTTATTTTTTTTATACTTTGATCGATAATGCCCAGCATTACCACACTGTAGCTTTATCATATACAAAATGATATCCTCATATTTAAAAATAAAAATAAAAATAAAAATAATAATAATAATAATAATAATAATAATAATAATAGTTATTACGTAAAACGTCGCGAGTTACAAATTTATATAGATAATAGCCTATAAATATTAATCTTTTTTTGATATGGTAGGAATTAGAAGTAAATTTCATTGAGATTAATGCCACTCTTTACCATTTTCATTTCTACGCTAATCGTTTAAAAAAAGGAGAATAAGAATATAATCTAAGTTGTATAAATGTTAATTGGCGAGTTCTGCATGAACGGAAGAAATGTTGAATGGTACCGAAATATTTTGTATGTTAATTATTTTTCATTTTCTAATCATAGAAGTAAATATCTTATGTAGACGTCGCATTGTTCTACCTGAGGTATTGAGACACATGTGTGCAATTACACAAATTCATTATTTCAATGCATTTTCAGCCAGACATAAATCTTTACAAATTTGCAGTCGCAGTAGTAAAGTTTTTCATTTGAATTGTCGAGCAGGGAACAATAATTTGTTACAAAAATAGCCCTACTGATAAATGCAAGATGATTTATAAAAATGATTAATAAAAATAATACGTACATACGTACATGCATTCGAAAATGTGACAACATTGTACGTTCGATTGTAATATCTTGTACTTTTTTCCAGTATTTTGAGGTATTTCGATAATTACAACATTATTATTTCCGTTGTATTTTGCAAGGCAGTTTATAAAAATATTAGACTTATAAAACATTAAATCTATGAAAGCAACTTAACGCTTGTTAGAGAAATAAAATGGCCAATGAGAAATTGGAAGTGGAGCTTCACTGTATGAAAATAATAAAATATCATAAATCTAATATTTCGTTAAAATTTCATAAAAAAAAATATCACACATTTTACATCATTTGAGAAAAAGTGGAATAGGCAAATTGCTGATAGTGCAATGGGAGAGAGAGAGAGTAGAGAGAGAATGTTAAAAATTAAAAATTAAAAAATTGGAAAGAAGGAATAGCAAAGTATGATAATTTTTTCGCGAGCGGAAGGAGAAAATGAGTGAAGAGAAAGGAGGTAGAAGCAGGGGAGATCCCTCGGTGAATAATTCATATACAGTCGCTTTCGTCGGTGACGTTGGACTTGGAGCGGAAGGTAGGATCGGCCACGTAAGGGTTCGACTTCTCCTGAAGTGGAGCTGAAGTGACGCATGTGGCACGCGATGTGGAGCTTGTGGGGCAGCCGCTGCGCGTCGAATTACGGGAGAGAAAATTTCCCCCCTGACATCCGAACCTTTTCATCAGTAGCCGTTTTATTTTGTCTTTCCACACGAAAATTATGAAGATAATGACGCCCTGTAAAGTGTTGGTCAAATCAGTAATGTACCAAACGTATTTCGGCAGTCCATGCTTCTCGAAGATCCACGAGATTATCTCCATTGACCAATTGATGCCCATCACAATGAACAGCTTCAGGTAGAGGTTGAACCTGCAAATGGTAATGAATGAAGTAAGGGGAAAGTAGTTTGCATTAGCTTTTTGCGAAATAAAATCACGGTCAAATAATTTATTTTCAACATTTTGCATTTCAGCACTAAAGAACATCGTTCAAAGCGCTGCAAGCTCGGTTGCGAGAATCCCGCAAAGGTTGCACTGCCATATCGTTTATTAGTTCGGCGCCGTTAGCGTTGCGTACTTTGTACTCGTTGAAAACACGAACTGTCTTTCGCGGCGAATTGGCAACTCTAAAATCTGATCTCTTTCGTATTTTTCAAATTTAAATTATTCGTCGGAAATTTTAATTCGAAACATAACTAATAAACTAATAAAATTCCTACATTTTCAAGTTTAACTGCAATTTATACTATATTCTCGTGACTATATTAATGTTTTTATTAATATAAGAAAGATGAAAGAATCTTTAGCAGGCTAGGAAAAGTACGGGTAGAGTCCTAATTAAATGAGTCGTACGTATTTTCCAACTAGGAAATTGCTAAAGCTCCCAGAAACTTACCTTCTGCCTGTATGCCCTATGAGAGCAAACTTATATTTCCTCGAAAAAGTAAAGAAACTTAAAACTTAAAGAATTTAGACTTTAGATAATATACCGAAAATCCGGTACCGAAATTTTTTTCTGACAGATACATTGATTTAGTTGAAGATAAGTATTTAAAAACATACCATTGTTTGTTGTCGTCGTGGCGTCGGCTATCGCTACCCTTCAACTGACGAGCCGTGTCCTTTTTATGCCTCAAAATTTTTAATGCAGTCAGGATGAACAAGCAGATATTGCAAAAGACTGTCACTCCCATGGGGACGTAAAAGTAAATGGCTCTCGCTATGTCAGCTACAAAAGGCATTAAATTCAAGGCAATTTGAAAATGATTTGACAATGATAGATTTGTAGGATTAAGGAAAGTTGTATACATATTCGTTCATTAAGTTTCTTTGAAACTTTGAAAGGCAAAAAAAGTTGAACCATTGCCCAAGTGCCCGCGAAAATTGTCACGTATCCAAGCATGCACTTAATTTTCTGCGATTTCCGGATAATCTAAACTTTGAAGGTAATTCAAAAGACGGGTGCAAATTTGAATTTTTTAAAACTTTAAATGTTCTCAGCAATTGTACAGCTAAACTGATTTACTTTCTTATTTAATAAATTAGAAATAAAAGAGAAAAAATAGGTGGGCTACTTACAACGGAACCAGCAGCTTTGCTTGCCGAATTCGGGCCGTATGAAGGTTTCCGGTATGCCGGGGACGAGGTCCATAATCATGCAGATAATCGTAATGAGACTGGCACAGCCCCAGGCGTAGATCGAGTAGATGATGAACTTTTTGCGCTCGCGCTGCTTAACGCTGCCGTGAAGAGACCGAAAGCCACTGGAACAATCGTAATTTTTAGCCTTTATTAGAAACTCAAGAACTACTCGCTGGAGGCAGCTGAGAGGGAGAGGAAAGAAAACACATCGCTTCTCGGATACTTTTGCTAAAAAAAGTCGAGACTCGAGAGCTCTGAACTGAATCGCTGCTGCGCTAACACTAGTGTGCATTTATATACATTCAAAAGGCTGGCTTTTCAAGTGAGATGATTGAAGGATTACGCCTTTAATGGATTTAAAGTTTTAGCTGTACAATTATAACTCTTGCTTTAATTCGTTACGAATTCCGGATCTTTAAATCATTTCAACTTGAGAATATTTTAAAATATTATTACCGTCGCTGGTGATCGTCTTAAAAGATATCTACAAGTAGAAATATTGCAGCTGTTTATGGAGCTTATAGTCTTTACAAAGAATTAAATTTATTTTTTTAATTATGACTTTTTTAATTATCTCCATTGAGCAATGCGGGCCAATGTGCAGTACAGCTAAAACTTTTAAGTAGACATGTGTGAAAGAAGAGAGTTTATTTTTCAATACGAAATGTCAAGAATCCCAAAGTAATTGGGAGATTTAGAGCTAGAGTTATTCACTCTCAATGGAATAACTGAATTACGCGAATGCAATTGAACAGTTAGATTGACAATATACTACGCTCTATTCTACTCGTGCACTACTTTAAGAGTAAATAAAAATTGAAAACGTATACGCAAGAATAAGACTATTGATCATATTGTTAAGACTCTCACCCGTGGCTGTTTGGGACTTTTATTATCGCCGTTTGCAGACTTGCAATAAGAAAAAGATACATTTCGTTTTAATAAATTATTCTTCTGTCAGAGATTTATGTGTGGCTTAAATTCGAGTGAAATCGTTATTTCATTAAATTACGATTTACTGTTCCGGTTTGCAATATTTTAGAATTCAATTCCTTCGCCTGAGTCGATTTGAAAAAATAATCATGTTAACCTCGTCCGCGAAACGCTGGAATTCCCCTCACAGTTACGTTGCGGTTTTTTTACTACACACTACACAGTCAGAGAGAAACACTCTTATACTTCTTTTTTTTTATTTTATTCAGGGTAGAGTATTTCATTAAAAAAGAACATCAACATCTTGATAAAGTTCTTAATCACGGCTGAGAAAAGGATTGAACTATGTATTAATAAAATATTGCTAAATAAATGAGTTTATGGTAATAAAGTAAGGACGCAAGCCGATCAGTTTGAAAGGACTTAAAAAGGCGCATCCCAGTTTCGTGCGGACTAAGCTTACGAAAGGTCTCTGGTATCGGTCGCACGCGAACGGCGAACGTCCACACCTTTTTACGACGCTCGCGGGAAATTCCTCTAAAAGCGGCAACTTTCGCACGATGACGAGTAGACAGCGACTGAGCGGTTTACGGGTATAGCTATATATCGCTGTTCGGCTGTTGTCACGTTGCGTCGGCCACCATTTTTTACTGGCCACTTTTACGCGCAATTATACGCAAACTTGTCTACGACCGTGTCTGTTTATTTTTCCTGCTTGAGTCATGAACTAGGATCCATTCGAGTAAATGAGTCCCAGGCTCGGATGTTCTCGTTAGCTATACCTTTAATTAAAATTTACACGTTCTGCCGTTACCGCCTTCGCCGCCTTCGCCGCCTTCGTTGCTTCTTTCGTTATTACCACCCACAGAATTTAAGCTAAATTCTTGTATTGCGAATCATTGCTTATGAAATATGAATCATATTACATATCAGTAGTTGATGTTTGTCTTAGATTTTTCTCGACTTTTTATCATTTCTTCACACATTAGCCGGAAATTAAAGAAAAAAATTTACAATTTACAATTTCATGGAAAAATTCTATTATATCAATTATTTATATTTGTACAAAATAATTTGAATAATATTATCAATCTTCATCGCTCGCTAATAAAAATTGAAGCATGTAATATTAGTAATTTAAAGCGCAATATCTAAATTTCAGCACGCCCCCAAAGATTCTACAGCAAGATATGAGAAATCGCATAAAAAAGAAATAACCGAAGCGAATAAGCGCGTTAAACTATAAAAAACGAGCAGCGAAGCGCAGAGGCTATAGACACATAGGCGCGCACACACGCGCGCACACACATATATATAGATTGAAGGACGGTCGTGAAACGATGACCGCGAGGAGATATAGGAGAAGCTGGGCGTCTGAACTCGCGACGGGCGGTGCTGCGGACTCCTCCGTATAATTGATAGCCAGCATCCCCCCGTCGAACAATAGCCGAGTTGGAATTAAGAGCACCGCGCTCCTAACCCACGCAGCCATGCGCACCTAAAATTTCCCCCTTTCCGAGATGCACGTGTGTGCGATTGCGAGTGCAATGTTTGTGCGGGTGACAGCAGTGAAATCGGAGGGCTTCTACCGGTTCTACTGACCTACTTCTGATCCCCAATAGCTAATTTCGGCATCTCGCCGAGCTCTTCTTCCTTTTTTACCTTTATGTTTCTTATACGCTTCATAAACGATGTTTCCTCTACTTTTTCTGGCTAATTCATCTCACTTTGCAATATTGAACATTATTCTAAATTTTATTAGGAAGAGCACGGGGGAAATTAGATCTGGTTACTGATCTCTTCATAAATTAAGCTCCAACGTATATTCAAGCACACCAATAAAATGAAAGCCAAATATCCTTTGATTATTAATTCATTAAGATTATATGTTCCCAATATTAAACGGAAAACCTTTACATTAAAAATAAGGCAGAAATTCTAATTAAAGCAAGTAATAAAGAAAATCGAAACAAGTTCAGCAGAATTACTTAATCGAGGACCCGAATTAAGTCAGTAACTTGTAAAACGTGAAAGTAGAATAAAGTCAATTTTCCATTAATATCGCTTTAGCTTTTCTATTGTTACGTAAATTCATTGTATAAAAATGAAAGAGTAATGCTTTTATTCAAAATTCAAATGCTCTTTTATTAATATTTTATAGAGTTATTGTATGTTCTTTAATGCATAGACTCCCGGCCAAGAAAAATGAATTATTTCCACTTTTGAAAATAGTGTTGTCGTGAAATTTTCAAGAGAATCGTTGAAACTCATAAGTCATACAGGCAGAAGAGCCGTATTTTAATTATTTAAGAGATTTCAAAAATACTCATGCACCTCAATTTATTTTAATTGAAAATTCGGAGGCGCGAACAATGCAAGTGGCTTATTTCTCCCTTTTTCGCGGAGTACAGCGATTCATGCCAACGCTTTTGTTTCTCGAAAAGCTATCGTATAATTTGCTGACGCAAAAATATAATCTGCGCCCTGATGCTCGTTCGCCCATTTAAGGGCTGCTTCATGAATTTTTTTTTTAATTTTTCAGGAGCGAAAAGCTGATCGAGTCAAAACCAGTTTCAAGTTAAGGTTATTATTATTTTTTATAATGGTTGATAATAATTATTGAGACTGAACAATTCTTCGCGTTCGAGCATTTTCGAGGGAAGAAAAATAGGAAAGCAATAATACGGTGTAACAAGTTGCAAGACGCGATTTGCTTTAACACGCCTTTATTTGATCTGGTAGATACTCGTAGATACTCGTAGAACCTACTGTTCTATGAAATTCTCTTTTAGGAGAATTGGAATTCTATTTTTAATAATATTCACTTTACATTCTTTACTTTCTGGCAACAAGTATTTATTTGTCTAAAACTGCTTACTCCTAAAACTTTTCCTGCTTTTGTAAAAATGTCATTTTAGCTGTAGATTATTTAAGGTGAATCCACAAACTCTAGCTGATTGTCTAACCAATCACGCCTTTATCCACTTCACACATTTTCCCATTATGACTTTATCTTAGACAGGCAGAAAATAGGGCTCTTAAGAGTTGAAAAATATTCTCTCGCGGTTATGTTATATAAGGCATTTGTAATAGTTAAATAAAGAAAGATATTGCGAACTTGTCGCAATTGAACATTAATTGCGGAAGAATTAATGAAACTGATGGACGATGTAAGGGTACTGGAATAACCGATGTACTCAATTAAAAAAGTAAAAATTGTTTAAGATGGCCTGATCTGCAATCGTTCGTTATTTTGGATAAAAGAAAGTTGTTTTCTAGTGTTTGGGAGAAATCCGTGATGCGGAACCCGGAATTTCTGTGAATTATTTTTTTCTCTGCCGCAATTTCAGAAAAATATTTTTTTAAAGTTAACTAGTTGGTAAAGACACTTATTGCTTTATTGCAGCAAGAAAATGAAAAATGTAAAATTATATTAATAATTATATTAATAGTAGATTGAGACAGCCTTACTTGATATTTGTAAATTCACCACTTGCAAGCTTCCACTGAGTTTACAAGGTGGTCCTAACTTTAGAGAAGGTTATAAGTACACTTGTAAGCTCTTTAAAGTTAGTATTTACTCATGCCTAAAGTTGCTTAATAAGTAAGACAAACTGAATTCTTTTCCTAATAAATAAATACTAATAAATAAAATGTATTATTCAATTTACTATGCTTTTTATTTGATGATGAAATTAAAAATAGTAAGATTAAAATAAATACACGAAATTTACTTTGATAGCGATCTATTTAGAAGAGTTTAGTTGACTATTGAATTTATTTTAAAAGACCTCAGCCGAGATGTTTGACACAAATTTGAAAATAAATTCTGATGATGCTAAAATAAGCATTTGGTAGCATAAATTTCGTGTAAATCCTTTAGATGATCGATAGATGTTCAGTACTTATTATAAATATAATGATCTTATATGACATGTTTCTTTAAAATGTGGATCATGGGTGGTGGTATCTAGAACATGTCATTGGGAACCTGAGCCAAAAGTTTAAATGAAAGACAATTTGTTTGCAAAAAGCCGAAAGCCGGTTTAAGCCGTGGTATTATAAAATATCATCGATATAAGTTGTGCAAAGCTGCGTAGGTAATAAATTATTATTTGCCAAATTATTTGCTAAAATGTATAAATGTAATAAATAAAAGCTAAATGTAAAAATGCAAACTAAATGGGCTGTTTTTGGGAGCGTTGCGTTGAAAGATCCAGCATTGTAACCGAGGAGTGCATAGCAGTATTCGCTCGGACATACGCAACTCGCAGCCGCGCGATTGTTCCGATAAGCCTCTTATCGTGCTTCGTCGCGTATTCGCGCTCGTCCTACAGATCAAATATATTTTTTACGATTTTCACATATTCCAGCAACAAATCGGACGCAACAAATCCCGAATACCGAAAGCCGAGTTCCAGCTGGAGTACTTTCATAAAACTTGAAAATAATATATAAATAACTATATTATTTTTAGAGCTAGAGAGTAGTGTATATAGTTCTTTATTGCGTCATTGTTACTTTTCGTCATCAACAGTTTGATATTTCCAGCAGTTATTGATTCAAGCGCAAGTCTAAAGCATTGCCAACGAAAATAAAAAGCTTGCATTCCTGAAATTGAGTTATTTAAATAAATTTTGATATGTTTTTGAGAAGTAAAATTTGCAATAAGACTGTGAGTTTGGGCTGAAGGCGAGGGCGAAGGTATAGCTAAAAGGGTCGAACTGAGCGTCACTCGGCACTCCATCATAGCACACGAGGGGCAAACAGGCGAACTTGCTGGTCTCGCGGACTTGTGAGCAAATAGCATTAGCAACGTTTGCACGCGTCAATAATTGAAAAAAGCAAAAGCGCGGAGCGTTCAAGTGTGATGGCTCGCGCCGCTCGCGCCGCTCTCGGTCAACGAGATGCGAGAATGCGATTCCATCGAGCTCATCGAGCTCAGCGAGCTGCGGCTCTTATCGAATTTCGCGCTTCGTAAAGTCTCGGCTTATTGAACGCGCGCCAACAGCCAATGCAAGAGTCAAGAGTCAGGAGTCAGTAGCCTGCAGGGCTGCAGCGTCCGCGCTCCGATCGCGTTTCGCACGAGCGCCGTTAATTGCGTCCGGACCCCGTCCGAAGGGACCACTATAGGCTAAATTCAGACTTTTCAGATATTCAGCTACTCGGATATACGGAGCGGATAATTGTGCTCTCCAAACTAATGGCTAAGCAATTTCAAGTCTGCACTCTTTACGTTTTATTTAATAATATATTACTTTAAATCCATCTTTACTCCGGCCTTTGCTACTACAAAAGTTTTAATTAAAGTAAAACTCTATTCACTTTGAAACTTTCATACCGGTAAATTGCTATGCTTACTTGATGGCTAAAGGATCGATATTTCAAATACATTTTTAAAATTGCTTATTTAAATTTGTGTACGAGAAAGCTCCGGAACATTTTCTCATTTTTCATATTGCAATGTCACCATAAAATTTCTTATCACTTCTGTATGCGTTATATATACGATAAAATTTTTGTGGCATGACATTTTTATCGTAAATCCGGGAAACACATGACTAGAAGAATCAAATATACGTGAGAATTAAAAAGACTTGTGTAACAGAATAAAATGAAAAGAATTAAAAACTTAGAATCACAAGAAAAATAAGTTGGTAATTGTTAAAGGTAAAAAATAATGTGTTAAAAAAAACAAAAAAATTTCTTGTAAACTTTATAGCAAGCATTATATGAAACGCCAAAAACAGATAGTACGCGACTACGCGTGGCAAGCGTACGCAAATGCTTGGTTTGCCGCTGCGCGAGAGTTGAAATTACTGCAGGTCAGACTCCATTAAAGCATTATGAACGACCGAGCGCTCTTTGTCGCCGGGTCAAAATTAACCCGTTGTCTTGTTCCCACGATCCCAAGATCACAGCAGAGCACTGAACGCTAGAAAACCCCGAATGCACTCTCATCTATACAAGATATTAATTCGTACGAATGTTTAGTCGTTATTGATTTTACCAGATGTTCGTCAACTATCGCATTCCAAGGGTAAATCACTGCGAGGCGCAATGCGAAATATCAAGCTCTCCAGTGTGTAAACTACGGCCCTTTCTATAGCAATTGTTGGCTTAAAGCAAAGTTTTTTATTGTTTATCAATATTGATCTTACTAAAGATTTTCGCTCTATTATATAGATAAATAAGTATTAAGCAATAATTTTATACTTTTTAAAATGCAAACCACATTGTTCATTTACCGTAGCAAGAAAAACAACTAAAAGAAGCAGCTATGCTTATATTTATATTAATTAAATTAATTATTGTTTTATCATTTAAACTCGAATTTAATATTTTCTTGCGAACATTTTAATGAAATGTTTAATTCCAAACAATTGTATATGTGAAATGTAACGTTTTTCATAATATGCTTTACATTAAGCTTTGCCTTAACAAATGAATCTTTTTTGAGGTTTTTGGAGATTTCATCCATACTTACCCAAAAGTCCACCAGATGTCAAAGCACATTACATTAAGCCAGAAGAAACTGGCCAGAAAAGAAAAGTGGACAATGTAAGCTGAAACAAAAAAAAAACAAGATTTTTGAGATAAATCACTTAAAATCGTGTACGAATTATGTTTTGTTTTTAACATTTTAAAAAATATCATTCATTAAATTTGCAAACAGTCGTGTGAAAAAGTGTATAGTTGCGGAAAATAACACAGTTACACACATAGCACTTGTTAAAAACTAGTTTTTGGGGTTTCAGTAATTTATAATATTATTACCATTTGGCTGGGAAAATTTCACTTTAACTTAGTATTGATGCCATTTTGGTCTCAATGAAGTTTTGAGAAACTTTCCGTTCCAGTTATAATGTGAAAATAATACTTAATAACTACCCTTGTTGTATTAATTTTAGTAATTATAATTAAAACCGAACCATTATTGTTTATAAGTGATACAATATTTAGAAAATATTTCTGAGAACAGGATGGGTGATTCAAGCAGGAAAACTGTGATAAATAAATTTATGTAGATACACTGTGAAACTAGCGTTTCACTCGGAATAATCACGAGAAAAAATAACCTTCTGATGTCAAATACTAATGCAGGTGTGCAGATTTTCCTTATAAGGATAAGTATAGACCTCATTTTTCATATGTAGTTATAAATTAGGCTTACATTCCTTCAAGTCAAAAGTTCGAACGTTATAATATAATGTGCGTTTTTGTTCGATTCTCTAGAAGGGTTCACAACTAAAGTACATAAATAAATGTTTTTCATTTATAAGTACGAAAAAAAGAATAAAAGTAATTTATCGTAATATCACTCCAATGCTATAAGTATTTTTTCGAAAAATAATCGATATTTAACGACAATCAATGGATGACTGATGATTAAAAATAATACGTATTAATGACAGATGAAGATGAAATGAATAGCTATTATATTGTCATAAAAAAATAATAAATTTTGGAATTTTTTTTCAATTAATATTTTTAAAAAGTATTCTGATTACGGTCGTTTAATGGCAAATTAAATATAAAAGATAAGAAGTAAGTATGTCTATGATAGTCTTTTCAAAGTGCACTTAATTTTTTATTCTAACGAAGTTTACGATCTTGTATAAAAAAATTCAAAATATACAGTGGGTTATTGGGTTATTGGGCCTTGCAGCACTTAACTAGTGCAGCAAGTTCTACATTCGGCCTAAAACATCTTACATTTTAGATTCGCAACATATTATTAGTGAAATGGAATGCAACTATTGCCGAACTTCTTAAGCTACTAAAACGATAAGTTTATCTTTACATCGTTTGTTGAATTTTGATCGATTTATCAATTAAATTGATAAGAGAGCCGATTGCACTTTACAGATATGTTCTATAAATGTGAGTAGTGTGATTTATATAGTTGTTGCGAATGTTCAAATAGCGATGATGCTTTAAGCTAAAAATATATATATGTTAATATGAAAAGATGATGATGGTACCCGGGCGTTCGGGCGTTCGAACCTCTGTAAACGCGAACGGGTCTTGGTAAAGATCTTTATAACAGACAAGGTATTAAAAATGAAAAACCGGTACCGAAGCAGACGCAGGAAAGATCCGATATTTGGTCCTGGGCTGTAATCTGCAGGGCCGCGAGCACAACGTACGCAACGATGAGGCAGAAGACGTAGGCGCACAGCGTCTGGCCATGAATGTTCCTCAGTTCCGGGATCAGCAAGTAGACGATTATCGTGGCCAGCAGGAAAGGCACGGAGATCAGCATTCCAATTGGAAATATTAGGTGTACAGAGTCAAATGGCTTGTTTTCCTCGGCCCTACCCTCGAAGCACATCATCACCTTGTATTCGTTTTCCATGTAACTAATGCAGTAGTTGTTGTAGCGAATAAGCTCATTTATATTACTCGCGTAGATGGAGCCGTTGGTGAGCAGAAGGAATCGGTCGTCTTGATTGGATTCGGGTTCGAGGATGTAAGAGTCGGCACCGTCGCAAGGATCGAAGCTGACCACATAAAAGTCCTCGGGCTTGGCCTTCCGGTCAGGTTGCAGGCTCTTGGGGTCGTACAAGGGGAAAAAGGGAGTGCCCGAGTGGGCGGCGTTGACGGAGCTCAGGCATCGCTCCTTCCGACAGCAGAGCGGAAGGCAGGCGCGCGTCCTGCAGGGGCAGCCGAGCGCTCGGCCGTTGCGCCAGCTGACGGCGTCCGCCGGGTAGAAGGTACCGTTGACGCTGAGCGGCTCGCCGCGGAAGGCGTCCGTCAGGTCGACCAGCGCCGCCTCGGGGCACTCGCTCTCAAGCTCGTGGCTGGAGGGCGAGTTGAGCGCCTGCTTCGGAAGTAGCAGCAGGCCTGCGAGGACGAGCAACTCTATGGTGCGCGCGGTCATCTCGAGGCGCGCGACGCGTGCGACTGAGTCGGCTCGCCGTCGCCGATTCTCTCTTGGTGCTCGCGCACTCCTTTTTTTCGTAGGAGTGGCGCATCGCTTAAGTTGGTGCGTTATCGCCGCCGCCCCGCCGCCGTCACCGCCGCCGTCGCCGCCGCCGGCGCCGCAGCCGCGGGAGGAAAGGAAACTGATCCGCGATCGCCTCGCTCTCTGGACTGGTGCGTGTGATGCTACGTGTGATGCCATGCGTGAGCCAGCACCGTGTCCCCGTGCAGGACACTTGACCGAGTGTGCGTGCACTCGTTAGTCAGAGCAGGAACTCGCGGTACACCGCACCTCCTCCGCTGCCTTCTCTTTTTTTCCTCTTTTTTCCCTTTTTTATCTCCTTTTCCCACTCGTTTATCAGTCAACATTACTCGCGCATTTCCTCCTAACGATATTGACGCGTGCCAGGTGAACTTTTTCAGAGAGCCTAGAAAAATTAAGCTTTTTCAGATTTTCGTCCAATATCGAATTGGAATTCTTCCTTTTTTATTCAACTGCTCAGGAACCAACCATCGCAGAGGCTATTTTAATTGAATCAATATTGCTCGAGTAAACTATCCGGAACAAACATTTGATTCTGGAATATTTTCAATATCTTCTAGTAAAAGTGAAATTTCCTAAAATTTATCGAATTTGGTAATTATAAACAATAACGGTGTCTATATACGGCAAAATTTACGTCAACCCGGACAAGCTACGTGAAACTGAGGCAGCTGATATCTTAAACGTGTACTGACCGTTATCTTTATTTCGAACAGAGAGGGGTCTTATTCGAAATTCTCTTGATTTAGAAATATTTGTCGTTTCCTTTTTTTTTATCTTTTTTCATTCATCATATTTACCTACAATATCACAAAATCTTAGCGTGACTACAGTGTGAATATAAGGACAAAGCAAATTAAATAACATCTACGTGCATGTACAGTTGTAAAAGCTTTTAGTGCCTCTTTGTGAACAATTGTAAACTAGCTGATGAATTTTCTTTTATATGAAGAATGAGAGAAATTATAATATCTATAAAGTCATCCTTTGCTAATAATATCTTAGAAACAATTAATGTATCAACAATTATTCTTTTCGATTTGAAAACAGTATTTTTGAATTATTCTGATTTTTTATTTAAGTAATTCCTAAAAGGACTAGTTTCAAAAATTGGACTCTTATAATAACTGCAGGATTTTTTTGTCACGCGAGGCTAAAATCACCTCCTCGCTCATGTATCAAATCCTATTTTTCGATACAACGTGTGCAAGGTACGATTTTACACAGCTGATTTTGAGAAAGCGTGCGCAAAGTCGTATCTTTGTGCACGGTGCGTCAAAAGAATAATTGAATTACGAAATAGTACATTTCGATACGAGGGCGAGAATGTGATTTTTAGCCTCGTGTGATGTTTGCGCACGAGCGAAGCGAG
>UXGC01001224.1:0-18131 GCA_900480045.1 Eurytoma adleriae
CTGTTATCAACTATTTCCCAAAATTTCGCATTAATTGATTGATTCATTTAGCAACAAAGTTTGAAAAACTAATTATTGGTCGGTAAGGTAGAGCAGTATGACGTTCACTTAATTTATCGCCAAAACTTGTGACGGTTTTTTACCAGGGTAATGTTTGAATAATGATTTTTAATCACTATAAAGTATAAAGTAATTAAAAAATGGAAAGATACACTAAATTAATAAAGAGACTGGCAGTTGAAAAGCATATAAAATTTCAAGTCTTACCGAGAATCAAATATTTGTCTTCATTCAAATGTAACTGTTTTAAAAAATCAATAGAAACAATGTTCATATAATTGTTTCGCATTTTCTTAAAAGCTATTACGTTTCAAATGAGTTTATCTCCACGCCGCGTTGTCAATCACTGTAGGTATTTTTTTTTTTTTCATTTTTTTGCATTTTAACTGAAATCTGTAGTGCGATACGCTTTAAATTGAGAAATAAATGGAATAAGGTTGAAAATTGAAATGATGGAATAATGGAATCAAAAATTATCGGTAGATGCGCTGTTAGAAATGCGGTGCAAAAATACAGAAATATTTTTTGCATGGCAGATTTCTGAAATGTGTCTTTCTTCATGCTGGATTTGAAATACGATTTCTTTCCCTAGCAGACGGAAATGTGGGGCATTTTTTAAAATACGTTTCTCTTCGTTTGAAATAGTGATATTACTGCATAAATTACCTACAGTACAGTTCGTATTCATTATAAATGCAAAATAATTTCATAAAAATTATCCGAATTATTTCAGTCTGAACGAAATAGTTTCTTTAATTTGAATTAAAGTAAAGTTTATAGAATTTTTTAAAAATATCAAAAAGATTTTCTTTTTTTTGCAAAAATGACAATTAGTCGACGTGAACTGTGTAATATCGAATCTTTATTCTATACAATAAAAGCAATTTTGGTGTGCCATAATTGGCTATACAAGATCTTAATTTGCTCAATGTTTAATATAATCAATATAAACTTTCCAAATACCACTAAATTGAATGACCACCGCAAAGCAATCAACCGGCATAACGGCCTTCATTCGCAAGGGCAGGCGAGGAAGTGAGTCACGCGAGAGCTGAAATACTCTCTACTAACTCAAATATCAGCTATTCACTCCTTTCAGAATGAAAAAAAGAGAAAAGGAAGGAATTCAAAGTTTCGTCGGTGTACTTGAAAAATACAAATGAGCCAAGAGCCTCGATTCTACTATCTTTGCGTCGAGCTGCAGGTCTAAAACTTTGCCGTGGATCCGAAGTTGGGGCGCGTATTTCTGGCAGATTCCCTCCACCTTGGTTGCGCCCAGCACAGATTTGTTAGGGCTGGCGAAACATAAATAAAGCTGTGCAATGTGACTCCAAAGTTAAGAAGGAATTGATTTCTAAAACGAATGAAAGAAAGCGTTTGTGTAACTTGTAAAAAATACTGTCCTGGTTATTTTTATAAAATTTACATTGATTAAGTGTATATGTTCCAAGTTAGCCTACTGTACTCTTGAGAATAAGAAATGTAGATAATTGACTTTAACTTAGGCACGATTTTTAAATTTAATTATTACAAAAATATTGCCTCCAAGGCGTAGAGAATCTTAATGCTCCGAAATATCCTCGGACTTTACCGAACCCATGGACAGCAGTTGTCAATTCATATGTCCTTGGACATACGAATTGACTCTGTCATACTCACGTATAATGTATTTTATCACACAGATTGTTTTATGAAATTCTAATCCAGGTTAAATTACATAAAATGCCACAATTTGTTATCTATACTTAGTTCTGGCGATCATTTTTTATGGTGTTTAATTATTAATATTTTTTAATAAAATATTTTTAGTCGATTGTACTTCTATAATCTAATTTTTACTTGTAAATTAATTTTTTGATGATATTCTTTTTTAAAGTTTTATTCTACCGGTAACAGTTGGCGTATATCTTTGCTCCGGTTTCATTACTTTGTCTACTTTACTCTTACAATAGTATAAGATATACTTATTTAAAATATTAAAATATTAAAATACCTTTAGAAAAGACGTTTATTTCAATATAAATTTAACAAATACGTAAAATTTAAAGTAAAAATCAAAGAGAAAAACACTTGTAATGTAAATACTTATAATTAAGTCCCGATAATTGATAGAGCTGATAATTAATAATTTCTTAGGACGGACAGTATATGATTTATCTCTTAAGTAATAGGTGCATGTACCTTGCTTTTACTTTAGTGGTCACGTGATTAATTAAAATTCAGTTAAAGTTTCAGTATAGTAGTAAGCAAACTTAATTAAACTTTCAATCCTCTTGTGTACTTCCATACCTTTCAATCAAAAATGCATTAATTTACAGATTGGTTAAATTTTCAACGAAGTTTGTTAATATATCCACATTTCAAATAATCTCAAATGAAAATGTACCTCCAATTTTGACCATTCGATTAAGCAAATATTGGAATACGTTGTGCGTATTAAAATTTTTGAATTATTTTCCATTAACTTTATTAAAAAATTCAATAAAATTAAAAAAGATTCAATTTCAACCCAGACAATATCAATACTAAAAATGATTACAAAAAAATTACTAAATTAATTTGTTTCAATCAAATATAAAACAATTTTTTTAATTTTTGTACATTGAAAAAATAAATAGCAGATGCATCATTTTACACAGTAGATTTAATTGTGAAAGTCAAATTTATTTTACTTTCATAAATATCCGTAGAAACAGTTTTAAAGAAACGTAGAATTTACGTTTTAGAAACGTAAACTCAGTATTCTAAAAATGTAAGACCGACCTTATAGTTGTTATTTTGACTATAAGAAATGTTAATTTTACTGATCGTGCAATACTACTTTTAATTTCCAAATCGATTAAACTTTACTAGATCAAAACAGTTAGATTTGCCGTTTATTTCTTCCGTCTAACAGAATTAAAATTTTCAATTCTTTTTCCCCGGCGTAAAGTTCCAGCAACGCCTGATTTGCCGGGACTCGTTTCACCGGCGATTGCCCTCTCGCCTTTTTTTCCATTTCCGCCGACTTTCCTGGAAAAATACCGGAGCCCGCCGAAACCTTGAGCCGCCAGATTATCCGCTTTTTTTCGATCAAGCTCCCTTTTGTCGCGCGACCTTTTTACCGCGCGCAAAAAAAAGTTTCTCGAGTCGGTACTGCGAGCTCCCCCAGGTGTACCGCCCCGCCGAATGTTTGCGCAGGAAAGACGCGCGCGCGCTCCGCGAGAGCGGAAAAAGGGGGTGAGCGGGGGGAGGCTATACACGCGCTATCGGTGTCTGCCCGTAAAATATTATGCGACTCGGCGAAGCGCGAAGCTCGATAAAGCGTCTTCGGAAGTTTATGAGGAACCTATCGAAAGCTCCCCCGGCGCGCGCGCCCCGAGTGCTTTAATTCAAATGTAAACATGGAAACGGCGCCCTTCGTAATAGACCGCGCCGCTTTATACGCGCGCGAGATTGTTATTTCGACGGGGGATGAAAAATTAATTGCTCGTTCGGTTTTCAATTTTCTGCTGTTATTTTTGGACTTGCCGAGCGTGTTTTAATGCCTTTCGTCGTTTACGAATTATCGAGGGTGCGTTTTGTCGATCTTGAAAAAGGAGCTTTTAGATGTCGATTTTGTCGATCTTAAAGAAGGAGCTTTTCGATTTATCGGCGAGTACTGGGACATTTCAGAGTTTCTGCGAAGACTAGCACATTTCGCAGGTTTGCGAGGAAAAGAAAAGCACGTTTCATAAATTTCGCTGAAGAAAAACGCATTTCGAAAGGTTCCCGCAGAAAAGCACATTTCATAAGATTCTCCCGAAGAAATGAACTGATAGTTTAATAATTTTAATATATGTCATGTTTGTCAGGATTGTATGGACCTTTGAATTGTAAATTGTCATCTATCTAAAAAAGAAAACAAATATCTTGAAAAATAACAAATCTTTCAAACGAGCTTTTCTTTGTGGCAAAATTCCTTTTCTTAGTGGTAGATTTGAATTGCACTAGTTTCTGTTGCGAAAAACTGAAATGTGCTTTTTTTTCTTGGTAACAATAAGTAATAGTATCTTAATGAGCGTAAAATTAATTATTAAATATTAAAAGTATTTTTAACTCGAGATATTCAAATAATTGATTTAAGAAAATTTAGTAATAATTGTTTAATATTTTATTATAATTAAGACATTTATGAGGATGTTGCTGCATTTTTAGACTAATTGAGGACATCAAGAGAAATATTATTAATCGTAGTACCCTGTACTTACTGTTAGTGCCGCAGGCGAGGAGCAATTAGGAAGTAACTACTGCACAGACTGATCAATTGGTTCTAAGATAACTATTTAAATGTACAATAAATTATTTTGTTAAAAATAAGTAAAAATTTCGGTTGAATCTTTCATGATTCCTTGCCCGAAAATATCATCAAATTAGTTGACACAAAGACCGAAATAAATAATTAACGAAAATTAAATCTTATGTTAATTCATTACTCTTCTCGTACCTTATAATTTTTCAAATAAAAACTTTAAGATTGAAATAATAAGCCAATACAACAATTAAAAAAAGGATTTTTGCATAAAAAGAAGAAATCAAAAGAAAAAAAAATCAATGCACCGTAGTTAGTACTTAGTAGGCGAAGCATCGCGCCTCCTCGCTGCAGTGCACTTGCATGCCTGACGCAATTTCGCGGCTCTTGAAAATTTATAGAAGGACTCGAACTGGGCAAGTCACGTTTTTAACAGTAAGCACGTATTGGCCTGTCCGTTGGAGGGGAAAATCGAAGAGCAGGGAAAGCCCATCGACAGCCGTATATCGACAGCGGCGGAACTGTAGTTTCACGATTTTATATGCCAGCTAAGGGCTCCGCGGCGCGGCTCCGCTGACTGTAAAAACACACATCCAATTGACTGACGCAAAAGTAATTTTTGCATCGCCGGCTTGCTCTCGCCAGACGTTTTGACGTACCCCACGGTAAACTCATATTTTTGAATTTATTTTCAAATATAACGTTGGTATTCCCTCAAAATTCGAAATTAGAATACGACAGCATGAAAAATACTATTATGTCTGTCTGAAAGAAGATTGAAAAATAATCGATACTCATTTTTTCTTTTTTAAATATTATGAACAAAGATCCTTTGGTAAAATTTTGAAGGGGCAGCTAAGCTTCTTTAAAGGTACGAAAAATGTTTTGTTTGTGGGCATGAATGAAACGATCGATTCTTTTTATGTTATAAAGCCATTTACTAGAATAAATTGAAATCCATTTTTAATAGGCAAAGATTTTAATTAATTTTTAATTAATTTCAATCTCGTTCATATAACAAAGTCGGAAAAAATAAAGATCTTAATAAAATTTTACAAATCAATGTTTTAATCTAAAATGTTGTAGAAGCTCAAAGCTACCAGAAAATTGTTGAAATGAGTTTAAAGATTTTGAAGTTATGTTACCTTATTTTCATAATAAATCATACAATGGTCAAGAAAGCGTTTCATTCGTGTTCACAAACAAGTCACTTTTTGCAGCTTTAAACAAGCTTGGCTGTCCTTTCAAATTTTTAACAGTGTTTATTCTACTCTGACACTGCTATGTCATTTTTACTAACAGAATTAAGCTATTTATGAAAATAGAAGAGTGAAAACTAATTTTTCATAGAAACATTTATCGAATTTATTCAGACGTCGTAAAACTGTATTTTAACATGCTGTATCTTTGTTAATAAATACCCAATTAAAAAAAGAAAAAATACGTGGGTCAGTTACTTTTTCACACTCCATCAGACGGATACAACGGAATTGTATTAATTTCCTTTTGTTCATGCGGAATCCCAATTTCAAAATTAATCACTAAAATAACACAATTACAATTGTTGCATCTTGCGCAATCGACAGTAAACGCGATACGCAATTAAATTCAGCGCTGGGGGGACAGCATGTAACGGACGGCGAAGTTGGCGGGTCGCTGCATTAGTCGGGCCTCGGATATCGTGGCTCGCGCTTCGACGTTTCCTATAACGAGTATCCGCGGCGGGCTTCGCGCGGCATTGAGCTTGCCAACCTCATGCACGCGCGGCGCACTTTCAATTACCGCGCGGATCCGACCCCCTGATTACGCGGAACTTTTTCACAGGCTTTTCGCTGAATGCGCGCCGCGGCATTGACGCGCGCGCGAGTCTACCCCCCACTGACGAGGTACTTGATCGATTGCATTTTTTTTGTACGATGAATGGGAAAAGCGTTGTGCCGGGGGAAGAAAGTTTCGTTTTCGAAATGTCAAAAGGTGAGGCGAGGGTGTAAGTCGATCTGGGCGGCGACGGTGCGATCGGCGCGATGGTCTATTGTGAGTCTATAACGGGATTTTGAGATCGAAGTGCTGATACGACCGATTTTAATTCGATGGAAGTCGTTTGTTATGAGCAGTGATAGCTGTAAAAAATCGGTAAAAAAAATGTTCTAATATAAAATATTTCTTTAAGAGGTACCAACAAATAATTTTCTTTGAATCAATTAAACGTTATTAGTAACATATTTTAGCGCGCGTTATTTATTTTTAGAAGTTTTTCACTAATTCAACTTTGAAGAGTAGTAATTTTAAAAAATATTTAATGAATTCAAAGTAATTTTTTTAGTTGACACTCCTTCAATAAATATTTAGTTTAAACTACTATTTTTTTAGTAATATCCAATGATTGTTGTCAGAATTTAAAAAACTAATCTATTTATATATTTTTACAAAAATTTTGATTTATTTTGGCTTCTTATAGTTAGCCTAACATTTCTTGGTTTGCTTTTTCTTTAAGTACTTTACGATTCTCTTAGATTTAAAATAAATATACATGTAGCCCTACTTGACCTACATATATTTGTTCTGGAGAATCTCAACACTGTCTTTTCTTACAAAGTCTCTTCTCCAGGAACGTGCTCCAACTGAACCTACGGGCCAAATTAAGGGATTTTCGGAGTCCTCCTTGCATGAGCACCGAAACTGTGGTTGAAATTGTGAAGTGCAAATCCCTGGAAAACCTTGCCTTCTAAAATAAGAAAATCTCCTATTTGATACTTACTAAGTCATTCGCGTTTAATACTTTTGCATACTTATCTTTCATGCACCTTTCTTTTTTATGTCACAAGTGCATATTAGCTTGACTGTATGAATTTATACTTATTTATTACGTTTTTAAATCGTTAGAAACTAAAGTTGCTGAATTATTTAAATACACGTTTCAATGATACAAAATAGTAATTTGAATTTATTGAAAAGTTATTCATTAAAAAATGAATTGAAAAATATCACCATTGAATTGCGGTATTTTTAATAAAGATACGATTTATCGAAAGACAAAATATCTTACAATAAATGGTAGAATCATATAACAGAATGTGCAAATAGAATTTATCATTAATTCAATTTATATTATGAGATGCAAAGAGAAAATCATAAATTATTATTTTAAATTAATGGAGACGAATGGTTTTATTTTGAAGAACAACAATATATCATTGTTTTTCAAAATAAGACTCATTTAAATATTTGCTTAAAACAAATAAACTGATGCTCTACAATTTTAAAGGTTATTTTATAAAATCGCCCAGAAAAAATCTATGGAAATCTCGAAGTTTTAGTAAAAGCTTGCTATAAAGTAAAACTGTAATATGTTTGCTTAGAGGATTCATAAATTTTTTCATACTTATAAAATTAATTATTCTTTCACGTGATGAAAACAAAGTTGTCGTTTTTAACGGTAGATTCCAGTCATACAAAAAAGTAATCTTTGTTGGAGTATGAAATAAAATAACTCACTTGTATATACACTTATATATTATATTCGATAGTTATACTATTTATCACACTCAATACTGCACCTATTTTACTAAAAATTATTAAGTCATTAGAAAAAAACTTTTTGGATTATTTACCAGTGGGCATAACGAGATTACAGTCTCTTTTAATCGGAAGCATCTTAGCGCATTTCCTTTTACCAAGAGAAATTAAGAGGAATTCCCGCTCGTCAGCATTGAAACAAGACGCTCGGTTTAATGCGTTTTAATGCTCTTAAAAGTCTTTGTACCCCCGGAAATATTTCACTGCAAGATATACGCTGCATTTCTCATTTGAGCGAAGAGCCGGCACGCGGATGCGAGCGAACGCTGCGCAATCGGATAGTCGGTATGCGGAATCGTCAGTCTATCAAATGGACTTTCGACTTTCATGAAATATTCCGTAGCCTCGCAGATTGCCGGGGGATTGCTTTATCGATGGGCTCGCGAGAAAGTTATGGCCGACGCCGTTCTAAGGTAACGGGACGAGACGAGCTTCTCCAATCTCTCTCTGTACCCACGCTTACCCGTGCCTTCCACTGTGGATTTTAAGTGGCGTTACTCGCGTATTATCCGATTATAGATCGACGTTTGTGAGTTTAGCGATGAGTCTATTTTGACAAAAGTAAATCTGTTCTTTATACTGAGGTATTTTGTCTGTTAAAAAGAAAAGGTCTATTAGGTAAAAGTTCAGGAAAAAAATATTTTCCTTGGTAGAGAAATAAAGTATCTTCTACCTCAAAAATTAACTAATTTTTCGTGATATGCTAAACTTCTAGCCTGCCATCTGGCTAGAAATTCCATTAAAAACGTGACGGTTTTTTATCATATTCTGGCTAGAATCTACTTATTTATCGATTCAACAAAAAATCATAAATTAAATTAAATTAAATATTATTCGTTTCGTTAATTTATGCAATTTTCAATAATAAAAGTAATGTTTATTTAAAGTTACTAATCTTAAACAATAATTTACAGAAATAAATATATGAAATTACGATTACGATCTATGATTTGCAGGGTACATGTTTTTTGGTTACGATATATTAGCTATATCGACTTGCTAGAAAATAACTAATCGTTAGATATAGAAAAGTCAGCTAACTCTATCAGGGTTGGATGATCAGGAATACACGCTGGTTAAAAGTTTTAATTATTGATTATTATACTTGAGTGTTGGACTCATGAGACGGAAATGGGTATTATTATTAGTCCTTATAACAATAAGGAATCTTATATATTATATGAATATAGGTATTGCTATTATTATAATTGAGAGGATTCGACTTCTGAGGCGGAAATGAATATTATTATTATTAGTCAAAGCCGCGTCAATTTTATCCATGTCTTGAGCCTCAAATTTAGACTAAATCGATTTATTGCTTAAATATTCTTCGAATATTAATGCACGAGGAAAGACTGCACTTTTGTTTTAAACGCTTGAAAGAAAAGTAAAGAATTGCAAGTGAAATATTTCATTACATTTGTAATAAGTATAAAGAAAAACTTTTGTTGCGCATCTAAAAGCTATTTTATCAATCTGTACTGTCAAACTTTATATTTACAACTGCTATATTACAAAATGCCTTTTGTTAATTATCATTGTTAATTAATCATTCATCTTATCAGTATACATACATCTATATATTCGCTTGAACAATATAATCAATAACGAATTAAAAAAAAAGTTGAAAACGAAATAAAGCAAACAATGGAATACAACTCACCATAAGAGTGCGATACGTTATTGAAGAGCTTACGAGAGTCGGCGTAGTTGTCGTGAAATTTCGATATGCCGTGGTGGCGCCGATAATTCGCAATGACGACTGTAGCGGTCGCCAGCATCAGGAATAGCCTCGACCCCCAAGCTCGGCCCAAAGACATCCTCCCTCAGCACTCGCATCCCCTGCGGTTCAGCCTCAATTTACCGCGAACAAACGTGTCCTAGTAAGACCTGCTGTTTCCTCTCTGCAACGACAAATTGCAATTCAACCCATTACCACTTTATCTCGCTTTTCACGCCATTTTCTCTAATTGCTTAATTCATTAACAATACGATGCTGTTTGATAATCAAATAATTTCTTGTCGGATTCTCGTAATTTTAAAAAAGTACAAGATTCTTTTTCCTATGAGTTACGTAATTATCTTTTTTCGAAAGAACGTGACTTAATTAAATTCTTTCGTATTCTACCTTCTAAAATTAGATTTTATATTTTTTATGATCCACCACACTTCATACCTGCCTTCATGAAATAATAAGTATGAAAAGAAGCAAGGAGGAGCTTTTTTATACTTTGTACACGGAGAGAAAAAACGGGATATCTAATCTATATTAATTTGATGAAGGATACTTCGAGTGTCAGTTGAAATGTCCTGCAATGACGATCAAGAACTTTTTCATCCATTTGGCGGTGTGGGAGACCTTGAAACGCGACAGAGGTTGTAGAAGCCAAAAACAAAGTCAAGTAGTATCGAGGTGAGATTCTCCGCTTTTTTCTCCATATACGGCTAATGGATGATGCTTGTTTGAGTTTTTTTATTAAACGATAAATGTAAAATAATCAGTTTTCTTTCTTTTCAGTGATAACCTTTTATAATTTTTAAATTTTAAAAAGATCCTTTGAAAATGAAGAATATTGATGTGAAATTTATAAATTGTAAATACGAAACAAAAATGATCATGATAATACACAGAAAGTTCAATTTATAATAAATGGTTTGATTTATTTTGTAAATAATGCGCATGGAAGAATAATTTATACAGTACACATATTTTTAAAATAATTTTTAATTAAATAACATAAAAATTTGCAATTCCTCTAATTTCAAATTCCTTTTAAAGTTAATTAAGAAACATTATTTTCTACTTTGTGTGTATTCATTAAAATTTTCCATTAACTTCATATAATTTTTATTCTGAATAAATCTTAAAAAAAATATATACTGCAATGGAAAAAAGTTTCCTCTAGAAGGATGCAATTGCAATTTTTACATCATTAAAACCACTTCATACCAAATAACAAGAACATTATTATATAAATACACAAAATTTACTAATTGTCCACTTTTAATTCTACATACAAAACATTATCAGAATTTTAATGGGATCCGCGATATTAAAAAGTAATGCCAATCTTATCTTCGTCTCGAAAGCTCTGCAAGCTCCTCAAACCACGTTTTTTTCAAAACTACTCCGCCACCCTGCAGCTCTTCCAACAGTGAGAATAAATTGTAGTAAAAATTACTATACTATACGGTATAGCAAAGTTTTCTTTAATATTATAATAATTTATTTTTTATACTATCATAAAAGCTAGATAAGAGACACTATTATAGAGATAAGCTAGACACTATTGTAAATTTACTAGAAAGTATGGTAATTTTTCTAAATGTTTTATAAATTTTACTACACGAAGAGAGAATTATTCAAATATTACTATGTAATTAGAAAATATTCGAATCAAGTGACGTTTTTCGTAAAAATTACTCAAAACTTGATAAAAATTGCTATAAACGTGGTAAAAGCTACAATTTTTTCAAGTA
Organism: Eurytoma adleriae; assembly: GCA_900480045.1. Classification (NCBI taxonomy): domain Eukaryota; kingdom Metazoa; phylum Arthropoda; class Insecta; order Hymenoptera; family Eurytomidae; genus Eurytoma; species Eurytoma adleriae. Next base: position 11,387 of record UXGC01001224.1, read on the forward strand.
TTTTTAAATATTTTAGTTAGTAATTTTTATCAATGAGATCGCATGGCCCTAAGATTAATAAAAACATTTTTATCGAACCATTCTCTTCTTTACGTAGAGAAAATGGTGATCTTCCATCAAAATGTCATCCGCGGCCACATTCCTATCCAGCATTGTAATTTTTACCGTAATTTTTTCTCATCACAGTATCACGTCCACCGAAGCGTAAAAAAAACAGACCCTCGCAATCGCACGAGAGGCGCGCCTCGTCATCGCTCCCGCCAGACGATCTCAAGGGTCGACGCGGGGTGCATTAGGAGCGACTCCTCGCGACTGCAAGTACGCATCCTCGGATTTCGGCGCGCGCGCGAGTTTGCTTTTCTCTCGTCCGCCCGGCGAACTTCTGCAAATGTGTAATTTACGGCGCGCAAAGGCCTTACCCCGGGGCCCGCTCGCGCGCTTCTGAAATTTCGTATAATTACCCCGTCGACGCGGCGGTTAATTAACGCGCGGACTCGGGCGCACTCGCCCGGAACTGCGGAATTTTCACGGCGGCGAGCCGGTCGGCAAAGGGAACCTCGCGACACGGACGATTCCCGCTGATTAACCCGTCCGTGGAATTTTTATTCCCGTCGAAGTGGCTGCCGGGGAATTTGGCGAAATCCACGATTGAATCGTTTCGTTTCTGTGATGGAGCTACGATCGTTTTGGGTAATTCTTGATGGGATCTAGTTGACGGGTGAGAAATGAGTCTATTTGCCAGGTATGCAGTTAAGTGGCGTTTGATGCAATGAATTTAAATTGATTTATAATGCATTTTTTACTGTACTCCCAAAATGTGAAAGAAGGAAAAACTACTCGATTCGAGTGAAAATTGAGCCAATAGAAATTAGACAGATTTTGCTTTTTCTGAAAAAAAGTGAATTTTTTCTCTCGAGTAGAATGATTTTTTAATTTTTCACTTTTCTTACACATTACGAGAGTAATTGTTATTTGCTGGAAACCCACTGTTTCTTTCAATTAATTATTCACCAACAAAACTTTTTATTGGGTATTTTTTTAATTTAATGAATTTAACTTTTTGATTGGCACTTTAAATGTATATTAATTATTGAAATTTAAAAAATAACGTAAATTCCTACTTGATAATAAGTGTCACTGGTAATTACCACGTGTTTTCAATCAAATCAGGACATTTGATTAAATGCATGGCCAAATGTGCTAGTCCACTATTGATTAATGATAAAATAACATAGAAATGTAAATTATGATATCTGTTGCATTACATTCTGCACATATAAATTATTATAAAGATACATGCATTACATATTCTGAACATCAATTAATATTCAAATCAAAATGTTTAAATTAACAAATTTTACGATATTAATATATCTGCTTTGAAATGTACGCCTACATATTATTATGATTCTTTATTTAACAAAACGGAAGCAGAAACATAAATTAATAATAAAGACGATGCTATACATACGTAAAAACATTAGTATTATGCTCTAGATGGACTACTCCATTAGCGTTATTTCACATCAGCGAACAACACATACTGTACAGAAATCTACTGTTGAAGCTCTCACGGCCTCTTATCCTGTCATCCACTGCGCACTGCTATTTGTGGTCAGTATCCGAATTATTGTAATTTCTGTTCATTCTGAAACATTACAATTATCAGGTAAATAATATTATAGATACTAATATCGTCAGTGTTAAAAAGAATAAACAGCAGATTTTACTGTAAAGTATGAAATTTATTTTTCTTTGATAGTAGTAACTAGTATTTTGATAGTAATTTTACTAATGACGCCAATAATATTTTACTTTTTCTAATCGATTACATTTTATCAGTGCGAAGCACTATAAGATTTACTTTTTCCCATGTAATGAAATCAACATCTCAATGATAATTTAACATTTAGCTTTTTAATTTCTCTTCATTACAGCTTTGATTCATAAATTACAGAACGTTGCAAGGTATACCTTCAACTTCACTGCAAAAACAACCACTTCCTATTTATACAAGTCTCTCATTTAAAGTAGCTGGAGCGAGACGTCATTGCCTCCCTCCGGGGGAGTTTCAAATCAAGAAAGCATTTAATTAAAAGGCCCTTCTTCGAAAACACGGCGACCGCCGCGCGTCTCGAAGTTCGCTCTGTCCAGAGTAAATCGAGGCGAATTCACGGCTGAGAGAGAAATAAGTTCGAGTGCGGAGCCGAGAGTAATTTGCGCGGCCCGGCTTTTCTCATCTGTTTATGCGCGCATATCGCCCGGACCACTGGCTACGCCGGGAAAGGATAACGCGCGCGCGCTTATAATTTTCAAAGGGCAAAACTGCCGGAGATGCGCACCAGACGAGCTTTAACGCCGGCCGTGCAAAATACGGCTCGGCCGAAATGTGCGCGGGAGGCGCAAAATCAGAACTTTTCTCGAAGTTATATCTGCGGCGCTGCTCAGGGTAAATACGTGGTTGCGTGTACTTTTAAATTATTTTATATTACATTTTGACGTAGCCCGAAGTTATACTTCAAAAAATGTATACTGGTTTTTCTTTTAATATTATATCGCCGTCTTTAATGGAGAAAAGTACATTTCAAAAAGGCACATTTAATTTGCCATTCTTAAAGCACTAAAGAAGATTAAACTCTTCAAAAAACTGATAAACTTGAAGTATTATTCGTAATCTTCCTTTTAGTAATTTTGCACCTGTCCTTATTAACTTTTTTTTAAATCTTCATGTACATATAAAAAGGATTATTGCTAGTCATATGAGTAATGAAGATCAGCCCAAGAGTCTACACAGTAAAAGAAATCAAGTTAGAGATATGGTTATCTTGATTATTATAGAAATCATTGAAAATCATTGAAAATCGTCGAAAATCGTAAGAAATTTTCTGGGATTGGAAGACTTGGACATTTTGAGAAATAATAAGATATCTATAGAATTCTTTTGAATCTTTTATAAATCTTTCAATTATTTCTCGAGTGCGCAAATCCTCGGATCAGGCACATATACCAGCCAGCAGTATATAATCGAAACACACAATACTTCCTTACTATTTCTTGTAATAATCCTCCTCATTTTTCTATAAACATGCTCATATCTTTTCTACAAACAGACTAAGGTTATAGAAAAATATATCTCAAATATGATAAAAGCTTTAGAGGACCTGCATTGTAAACATACATTTCAATTACGAGGACCACAAAACGAGTAGCTTGTTCAGCTAAAATATTTCTTTTTCTGCTACTATAAGCATAAAATTAAATATTTTTAAGTTTAGTTTTCGAAAAAAAGCATTTGTAGTAAGTATTTATAAACAAACAGGAAAAACGACAAGCGATATGGGCGGCGCGATTCCGTCGAGTCGGTTTTCCCGATTGTCCAGATGGCCCGCCGGGTGTAGCGTGTCGTGAAGAAACCGCAGTTGTATAGCCTTTTTTGAAGATCGATTTCGATTGCGGATGCATGCACCTAAAGGTAGAGGGGCTTTTTCGAAGGAGATGGATGCCAGAGGTCGGGAGCGCTAGAAAAGCGGTTGAGAGGCGCAATTAAGTTTTAAGTAGTAGTATCAGGTATTTGTCAGACGTGTAGAAATAAGAGTTTCTTAACTGATTGGTGCAAACATTAAAGGCACCCTGTATGAAAAATTCAAAAATTTGACTTGGCCAGTTTCGGCAGACAGTCGCATATATTCCAAGGGATATACCAATAAGTTTTAAGTAGTAGTGTCAGGTATTGGTCAGCCGTATAGTAATAAGAGTTTCTTAACGGGTTGGTGCAAATATTAAAATTAAATTTTACGGAAAACTCAGAAATTTTACTTAGCCAGTTTTGACGGATAGCCACAGATATATACTAAGAGAAATACCAACGAATTTTAAGTAGTAGTATCCCATATTGGTCAAACGTAACGTAATAAGAGTTTCTTCACTTATTTGCTTAATAGCAGTAACAGGGTAAAGCGGTTGATCTGGCGGTGGACAGATGTAATTGAGTTTTAAGTAGTAGTATCAGGTATTGGTCAGACGTATAGTAATAAGAGTTTCTTAACGGATTGGTGATAAATTATGAAGATTTAGCTTGTCGGATCTTTCAAATCTTTTAATTTCCGGTATTTTGAATTTCAGCTAAAGCTCATTATAATACAACAGTATTTTGTGTACGAAACAAACACATACATGTCATTCGAGAAGCATGATTGATTGTAGATCTAACAAAAAGTATTTATTTAGTCGTACAACAGTGAATTAAAATCTCCAACCGACGATTTATCAAGTATCATCTACCCGCTGACGTATACTCCGCCTCGCACAAAGGAACAAAAGCCGAAATAAAAAGCCTCAAAAGCAAGAAGAATCGTTATCCCTAAGAGCGGTATAAGCTGTCGGTCGTTCGCCTTCAATTCGCCTGAGTCCCTGGGACGACCGCCAGGAAGAAGCGGAAGTGGGGGGAATTCCTCGAAAGTGGCTGCTCTCTCCCCCTCTCTCCCTTGCCTCGGCCACTCTCGGACTCGGAGAAAGCGGGCCGGCTTCATTCACCGATTTCTCGTTACGTGCCGTCGTAAAGCCCGGCGCCGGAGTGCATCTGCCCGTCGAAGCGAGGAGGCGAATTCGGCGAGGAGGGACTGCGCGAAAGGGAATGCGAAAGGAGAAGAGAGAGAGGAGGCCGGGAGTGGGCGGACACGGCCCACGGATTTTATTATTTTTATCCGGGGATAACAACTGCCCTTATTCAAATTGCCTCTCCGCCCGAATTCCCAATTCTGTTTATACTGCGGAACCTCGGGGTCTCGGCTCTCGGCGCGGACTTTCGAAACAACGGCCGTTCGCGCAGGGACGCCGGACTCGCGTAGTATTTCTTCTAATACTGTATCTCGGACACCTTTCGCCACGGGAATCGAAGGGCATTTCGCTTGCATCGCGAGTTTCTGCAGTTAGTAGCTTTGCCTTTTCCAGTTTCGTTGAAGTTCGATGAGCTTTTCTTTTTTAAATAAAGAAGCAAAATACAACAGGCTTTACACGCGTAGTTTTTTCATTCTATGTTAATAAAATTTAGAAAAATATTCAACTATTGTCAACAAATTATTTCTATCGCAAAAGAACACTTCTTAATTTATACCTACTCTGTCCCGAAAAGTATTAAACGAAATAATAAATGACAGATTAAGATACATTTTTGTCGATGGGAACAATTCTATACAACAAAATATCGAACGAATTTGAAATTTGTGAAAACATATAAAATGCAATTAAGAATCTTGTGCAATATTTGGCTGGCGATGCGGATTTTGCATCTGCAAACACGAGTCGATGCAATATTAATATTTATTCTTTGTACCTCGTTTGCCAGGACAGTTTTCACGTGTCGCATGTCGCATGAATCTATAAATATTGAAAAGCGGATTACAACATCAAAAATTCTATCGATACTGCAACAAAATGCTAAACTATTCAGCGGCTTTGGATTAGGTGACTTTTCGATGTGACCGTATGCATCCTTTAAAACTTGTAATTGCTCTATTAAAAGATACTTTCCCGCAATTAACTGAGGAATTTAATGACAAATTCATTGAGTGTTTTTAAAGGACATTCGCCCTTTTAGAGCAAAAATATTTTTTTAAAGGCAAAAATGTTTATTGGTAAATTCTCTATCAGAATTCTCTATCAGATAAGATCTTTAGAATTTAAAAATAAGAATTTCTTTGACAATTTCTTATTTCGTGTTATTTAATGTTAGAAAAAATCATCGACTCTTTTTATTTAGTTTAGTTTTAATTTAAATTCATCATCAATGATAGGGAAATTCAAAATTTCATGTGACAGGGTGGAAACGTCATAGCATAGTAGTATTTATAACGTACGATCGCTACCTCTCTGGGTTATATCAACTTGCAATGTCGTTGAAAAAAGATTATTTTTCAATAGTCTATCTAATGGACTAAAGGTAATATAAAACATTTTTTTATTATTCTCTTCATTTTATAAACCTAAACGTAAAATAATTATACCACTTCTTGACCTCATACATCACGGAAATATAATCGGGGCAATAGCTGACTGGTTACTGCAAAAGACATCATGAAATATTCGAAGGAAGAAATGAAAATTAATAGGATGAACAGAGAGATCGTAAAGTTCATTTCGCAGCTCCTCGGCTGCTAAGTTTCCTCCGTGAAAACCAAGTGCGCGTGTGCAGCGGACTTGCCTCTCTAAATTTTCGATTAGATCCAGTAGTGAAACCAGCGGATGTGCGGGCGACCGGTGAATCTCCAAAGATCGATAACAATAACGGTATATCTCCACTTCAACAGATTTACCACATCAATTCGAAAAAAATACCGCTAAATAAAAGGCCGGATTGTTTGTAACCGCACCGCTTTTTTTCGACAGCAACAAACAAAAAACAAGCGAAAAGGGACGCAAGGAGGCGAAAACTGCGCCGAACGAATCCCGAAAACTGCGATGCGCTTCGAAGGAGATAAAAGTGAGAATCGACGGTGAACTGGCGCTCGTATCAAAAATTTCGATGACTCGCGGCGGATCCGCGCGCGGCCGCGGCATTTCCGCCGCGCAGCCGAGCAGCAAAAAGCCGTAGGAAGCGCGCGAGCGGAAATACACCGGGATTCCCCGGTTTGCTCCTATGTATGCACGAAATTCATAACAATAAAAGGCTCGGCGTTCGCCCACTTTTGAAAACGTACGCCGCGCGTCTTCTATTTTCGGCCGATGCCGTACAGCGGGGGCTTCCGAT
>UXGC01001225.1:0-30207 GCA_900480045.1 Eurytoma adleriae
GGGGGTGGGGGGGGTGGCGGGAGGCTCTGCAGCGCTATATAAGTGAGAGGCACGAGATAGAGACGGAGAGAGAGGAGGGAGAGGGCGCAAGAGGGTGGGAGAAAGAGGAAGAGAGGTAGGAGAGAGATTCGTCTGGGGGGTGGGTTGCGTCTGGTGGCGCGACTTGACCTCGGTTGACCCGAGAGTCGAGCCGCGTCGAGCCGCGTCGAGCCGAGCGGGCGAGAGAGGGAAAGAGAGACTCCTCGCACGCTCGCTCTCCTCTTTCCTCCGAGCCGCGCCGAACAACCTCCGCGCGCCGCCCGAACGCCCAGCCGCCCCCTCCGCCCCTCTCTCGCCGGCGTCTTGCCATCCCGTCCACCGTGGGTAATTATTGATGTGTCTGCTGCCGCTGCCGCCGCCGCCACCGCCATCGCCGTCATCCTCGCGGGCGACTACTTCCTTTCCCGGGAGTAGGGGCGGCAGGGGAGACGAGGAAGGCCGGAAGAAGCGCCGCGGGAGGACAACAAGGACAAGGGCTGCATCGGGACCAGCCGCTTTTACGCTGACCCGTGATTGAGGAATATTTCATTTATTGGGACGAACGGTACGACCGATGCGAACTTTAAAATTCATAATGCGCCGCAGCCGTCGGGACTCGCGAGACGTCTAATAAATAAGCGCGCGAGATGAGCAATACCAGCCAGATACGTTTTTCGCTCCGACGAATGGCGTTTTCATTAAACTCGCTCGAAAGTTGAATCATTCAACTTTCCGCATCTTTTTTCGATTTTGGTAAAGGCTGCCGTAAGGATGAATTCGCCGGTGTAAAATTGCTACTTACTTAAAAAGTAGGCGTCAACTTTCCTCCCGCAGATTCCGAAGATTAAAAAGCCTCGGTGCCGTGGAGCGAAGGGGTGACTAACGGCCGGGGAAGATAGCAGGAGGCGGAGTAAGGCCGCCGATGCGCTCAATCTGCATTACCGGGGACCGGGCTCGCGCGTCGTCGATTTATCTCTCATTAGCGCGCGAGGTGGCCTACGTCAGTCTTCATCAAACTCCCTGTCCCTCCGGCGCATCGCCCGGGCGAACTCGTCGGGGGCAAGTTTCGGCAGCGGTCGCTCTATAGCGACCAAAAGGCGTGACGGCAGACTCCCCCTTCCTCTTCCTCCGATAGACTCTGAGGCTAGAGCGACGAAGACAGGACGAACGGTTATCGATCATGGCCCTGGAATGGGTAGCCTCGTTAAGGAAGTTCGCCCGGCGCGGTGCTCGCTCGCACCTCTTCACCGAGTTAAAGTAGCTTTGCAACTTACAACTTGTCACTTTCCGGCCAGCCGTGGGGGACGCCACGGCCGACTTGCAGCGCCTTTGGCTTGCCCGAGTGCAAGGACTTGGCTCTAGCGTCTTCCCGCTGCTGTGGTCATTCGCTTTTTTCCGCTCTGCCGTATTTCGAGGGGAGTACGGCCGCCTGACGCTGGAGAATGGCCGAGAGGTTCGCGTCCGTCTAGCTGAGGATTATCTCTGCAGTCGCGACAGCTTGGGAAGAGAATTTATTTTAGTTTTTACCATCAAACTTTTGTTACACTTGTCGTTTTAATGAGCAGAGATACTGCTTCAGTGCTTCGTTTCTTTCAGAAGTCATTAAGCGATAGAAATAAATAAGTGAAAGAATAATTTTTTATTGAGAAAGCAAAAGCACGTAAATTGGATAATTGAAACGAAAGAAATAATACTTTATATCTGCAAAATACTCCTAATTATACTTGTCAACGCACAAATTAAATGCAGCGATTAAAAGGATTTCCTATTCAGTCTGCCTAGAGATCTCACATAGACACAGTTGCTATTTCTACATAGAATATTAGAAAATTCAAACGAATGCTAGCTTTAAGAATTTCGTACAAGTTTTACGAATAAGTTAAAGTTGAAAAGCCATTTGAGACGCTTAACCTTGACTTTGTTTCGTCTTATTCTCTCTTGAAAAATCAAAATCATAAGAATTCGGAAGTTTATTTACTCGATCTCGTTTTAAAACTTATAACGCAAACAAGGCTTACTACTATAATTAATAAAGCAATTTCTTTCGTAGAACTTTGTTTGACGAGCTAACTAAACAGAGATAAAATACGCGAGCTTGTACTAATCTAAATGAAGTATCCGATCCTCGTAGTTGAGGCGGCCCAAATTTTTACAATTAGCCTAAATCGGCGAAGCACCGAATGGACCCCTGACTCCCAAAAGAGCGTTAAAGAGTCTCGAGCGCGCGAGACAAAAGGAGGGGTTGGAGTCGTCGCGCTTGAAAACGAGAGCACAAGTGGATATTCAAGCCCGGCGAAGGTATACGAGCCGGGGGGAGGGGAGGTGTGAGGCGATGCAACGCCGGCAGGATATGTGCGGCCGCGCTCCCCCCTCGCTCAGGCGCTCCACGTGCGCGGCGCACGTATATACACGCGAGGGGAGAGCGCAGCACTGCATCCCTTTGCTTAACCAGCTCGGAGAGAGAGTAAACAGAATTTGCATGGAAACAGTGTGCCAGTAGGTCGCGCCCCTCTCTCTCTCCCCCCTCCCTCTCCCTCTTCCGCGCTCTCTCCCTCGACTCGCTGTTAACGGCCGCGCGAGCTGCTGCTCCCGCGTGGCGGGTCCTATCGTATTTTCCGCGATAGCGTTCCTTTGGGATACCGATGCTTATGCAACTCTTTTCGATCGAAATCACGTATACGGTTATTGATTGTAAATTAATTCAAGACACTTTTAAGTTATTAGATTTTTCATAATCGCTAAAATTAAAATTTTTGCTTTCTCGTAGACAAGGCTTTGATTGGTAAAAAAAAGTTTCCTGAAAACTCTTCAGAAAATTATTTTTTTTATTTTATCATAAAAAAGATAGTTTATTGAATTTTCTAAGTATATCGTTTTGTAAATCTACATTTCTTGAGTAAATAATTAATTAGCTGGCTATGTAACTTAGAATGTCTGTATAAAAAACGTGGACGTTCCCGAATTTCAAGTTTTGTTGCAGAAAACGTGATTTCGCTGATCCAACCAACGGAGTCCCTCAGCTTGACGCAATTTTCCTCTCGCCATCGGCATTCCGGGGCGTGCGCGCGCTCGCCCGACGATAAAACACAAAACGCACCCAAACAGCATCGACCCTCGGCTCGGGAGCTGGATTCGCCGAAGGGCCTGGAAAAAAGCGCTGACGCTGCAAGAATTCTATCGGCGAAACGTCTATAAAGCGACGGGCGCGGGAAAAGACTTTGCAGCCGAGCTGCACACCGTGCAGCTACCCCTTCTGCTCGTATCGTCGCAAGAACCCCAGCGCAGCTGAAGAAGAAAAAAGCAGCTTGCCCGGCACACTGGCAACGACTTGGCGAGTCACAACGGCTCCTAAAAATACCCGACGTCGAATCACGCGGGATACGAGTCGTTTGCAAACGCGCGAAGGATGCGCGAATTGACGCCGTTTAATTGTACGCCTAAATTCAACGAGTTCGCTTGTGCCTACGAACATATACTGCATTTCACTGCGCTGGTACCCCGCATCGCGTACAATTGTGACATTCCATTATTTTTGACAATGGTGAGTGAAAATCCGAGTGAACTTTAAATTAACCTTGCTTCATCGGCGCTGTGTCCAAATGACTACTCGCATTATACACGAATAGTAGCTTTGTCCGTCCAGTGAAGCCGATAAATCGTAATATACAATTATCTTCTGGACGTACTTGATCTAAGTTGCGAAGTTAAAAGAAAGTAATGCACGACTACTGCGAAGTGCCGAAGACGCACGAGCAAGCTCCTGGCGCGCGGGAATACAAATGTTCGTGGCGGTAGAGTTGTATAAATACCGGCACGCGAAGTCGCACGCCGCGCGCGTATAAATGATGCGAGATGCCGGCAGACTCGGTAAATACCCAAATGGACACGCGTACGAGCCGCTTGTGCGCAAACTTGGGCCGCACGCTGAGAGGCTACCAAGAGAGGCGGGTGCACGAGCGCGGCCAAAACGACAACTTGGAACTCCCGACGGCCTTTGTCGTGTTCGCTGTGCTCCCCGGAGGGTGGCGACGTAGGCTCTCCGAGGCGGTTCCTCGGCCTCTTGGAAAGAAAGACTGTGAGCTTGTAAGCCAAGAGCGAGCCTGCAGAGCTTCAAGCGGAAGAACATTTTCTGAAAACATTAAAAGTTTAAGTATTATACGTACCTTTAAGTCTTACCGTACTCGTCTGAATCTACTTTCACTAGCACGCATCGCGTAGGAATGATTTGTTCTTCGCATGCATTAGTTTTCATACTGCTTGTAAGATAATAAATCCAAAGCTCTGAGAAAAACAAAGTGGAATTCACGAGAGCAGTGTGACACAAGCGAACGTCTCCGAGCTTGGTAATGACTGCATTGCATTACTTCCCTCCAAAAGGTACGACTGCAGCCCTACGGGCCAGGCGAGGTTCGTTAATAATGCAAGAGATTCTATTACGATTGCGGGGGCGAATTCCGATTCGACGCACGCTGCGCGAACTCCGAATTCGGCGGGCTCGCGCCTCGCCAGAGCGTCAGCGCTCCGCGCGGTCGGCGGCGTCTGAAGAGCGCGAGGAGTGCATAAGGGGGGAGGAACGTGACCCAGGAATTTGCGATCGAGATGAGCCCCGGCGACTCGTCGCCGGCTAACTGGATTATCGGACGGAGGGAGTAGTTGTCCACCGGCCGCGAGAATGTTTCGCCCTTGCTGCCGAGTGCGCTTCCGGCCCGGCACCGGCCCGCCGCCCGCGGTTGAATACCTAACGTCTAACTCTCTTTCCGATGTTGGTTTCGCTTTTAGCCTCCTCGAATGTTCGAATAATTTATGACAAATTCTACAAGTACAATAATGATAAACTTTTTCAATTGACAATGTTAAAAGGATTATTCGACATGCGATCAATTACCAAACCTACAGTTTTTACTGCAAACCACGTCGTGATGATTTAATAACGAAAAAGTGTAACGATAAAATATGTTGCATGCATGTAAATTTATTGTATTTAAAAATATATACAAAAAGGTTGTAAGATAATGCACAACAATTAAGGGAACAGTATTATGAAATAATAATGGCGATATTCTCATTAAAATTTTAAGTCAATTATAACTCTTTTATAAATACCTGAAATATTGACTAAATGAATATTACATACTAAATATATAATAATATGTATTTCAGTTATATTTATTAGCAGCAATCAACTAGTTTAATTACGAATTGTTAGTGTTAACGTATCAGTATGTTAATTAAAATAATAATAAAATAATGTAATTTTTAAAAGAAATTAATTAATAATAGTCGAATGAATGAATCGAAAGAAGAAGAAATAAAAGTGACTAGCCAAAATCCATGGAACAAGTACTACATTTGAAGGGATCTCGTATGGTAATTGAAAAGCGGCTCGATGATGAAAAATGCAAAGGTTCCGTCGTGCAAACGCAAGCTTACTCCCCAATAGGAGGAAAACAAACAGGGCACGATAGCGACTGTCAGAAGTTGACTTTTGGATTATTATCCGGGACGTAACGGGCGACGTAAACGCTCGTACGCGCCGGCATTCATAAGATAATTACGTAATCTATTCCGCGGAGCGCCCGCCGCACAATCAAATCCCGCCGCCGAGCTGCTTCCGCACACCAGCCCGACTCCTCTCACCCATTTACCTATGCGAATCCTGAAATTATAGCCGGAACAGTGGGGATAAAGGGAGAGCGAGGGGGTGGCTGGGGAGATCGACGCGAGAAACGCATGCAATTTCCGAGGCATAAATTCGCGAATTCAAGATCGCGTTCACTGCTAATGAGTGTGAGATGGCTAAGGCGAGGCTCCAACTCTTGTCGCCCTCGTGATTACGTTGTTTCTTACCTTATGGCTGTAATCTAATTATCGCTTACTTTAAGCTTGCTCATTAAGGATCGCCTTCAAAATCACTCATTTTTAGTGCAATTGCCGAACGCGTAACAATCAGATTATGCTTATTGAATAACGAAAAAGAATTTCTGCATTTTCTATTTTTAACAAACACTATTCGCCAGTCTAAGATTCACCAAGTTTCCAACTTTAAGCTTTTAGGCTGAACTATAGCTAATGTTTATGGATGTACTATGTGCTCGATGATTAAGCTGGATGAATTTGCGAGATATAAGGGTATATAAGTTACAGCCTAATGTAGATAGGTTAAATTAGAGATAAGGCGCAGTTTAAAGTTTAAAATTGTACCGTGAAATAGATTCGCAGGCACGAAGGCCGATAACTAAAAATAGCCAAAAAAAGTGAATCACACAGGCGAGTAATGCTGCAGCAAAAAGGAAGAAAAGTGCCGGCAACGCTTACGCAAAAGTAAGCCTTTGTCGCGCTCCGTGAGACGAAAATTTTTCAAAGGTCTGCTTGAGCCTCGTTAGAAGGGGCCCCCGAAACGAGATCCATCTAAAACGATCGAGCTTGCGCTCCTCGAGGCCGCGCCCGCCGGCGAGCGAAGTGCAGTCGGCCGCTCAGCCGTAATCATCGATGACGCGTGTCATCGGACGGGGCGCGTCGCACCGGGGCTGCTCTCTCCTCTCGGTCGAGCGGGCGCCGGCGGCGGCATCGGCGGCATCGGCGGCATCGGCGGCGGCGATGTCCGCGCGCCGTCCCGGACCTCTCGGGCGCGCGCACACAGCCGCACGCAAGGAGGAGAGAGAAACGCACAGACGGCGATATCGACCGCCGGCCCCCGACCTGCCCCACACGCGCCTTCGCCTCCTTCTCCTACGCGGCCGCCGAGGCCCGGCGCACGCAGACGTACCAGACGACGACGACGAGCCTCTTGCGCCGGCCTTTCCCCGACGCCTACGCTCTGTCTCTTTCTCCTCCGCCGTGCACCCCGACCACCCCACCCGCGCGCCGTCTTTTTCCCTCGCCTTCGTGCACCTCCGTGCTTGTACCTTCTTGGATTTCTGCACTTCGCTGCTGAGCCTTGAAACGCTGCTTTCTTCCTTTTTCCGCTCAATCCTCCGCTGCCTCTTATTTTTATTAATTGCTCCGCCGATATTTTTCCAATATTTTACTTTTTAACGGTACACCATTTTTTAAAAAATATTTTATTATAAAAACGTTTATGTACCAAAAAGTCCAGTATTATATTTTCATTCGTTCCTTCTTACTCCCGTTATTCTTTATTGACGTAGCCGCTATTTCTTTTCTCTTCGTTTTATCATTTTTTTCTGCTTATTCGCAACTATTGTATTTTTACAAATTAATTTATATAACTTGATTTGTTGTGTTATAAAATAAATTCTATTTTAAATTGTTTATTGCTATAAATATTTCTTTACATGTTAGATTTCATTTACTACATAATATTAAATAAATTGTAGTAATATGAAGAAACCGAGTGGAACGTCTTAAGTAGTACGATCCGTTATATGTCAGACACAAAGCAACACGTGTGAATGCTAAGTTATTAATCTAAATTCGATAACCATATCTGCGTTTAATAATAAAAAAGGTATGAATAATTTATGAATTTGTCAATTTGTAGAAAAAACAATTAGTAATAGTTAATAGTATGGTGAATGGATCAAGTATCAGAAATAATTAATTACTTGGACAAAAAAAGCATCTTAGTTAGCCGAAAAGTAATAAAAAAAATAGGCGAAAATAGAGGGACAAGCGATGCGCAGGAAAGTCAAGCAATTCGGCAGTTTACGACAGGTGAGAGGTCGCAGTCCGGGCAGACGCAGAGAGCGGCCCCGCTTAGCGTTAGCTCGGGAAGGGAGAAAAGCGCTCGGGGTTCTCACTCTCTCGCAGTGTTTCACCCCCTCGATAGCTCGTCATTAAAGGCGAAAGCGCGCGAGGAGGGCGATACGAGGCCAGGGTTGTAACGCAGTCTCTCCCTCGTCTAGACGGCGGAGTCCCCTCGCGCCATCCGCTGCCACTCACACGGCCAAGAATTTACTGCCCCGGCCGTTAATGCCATCATACTGCCGACGCCGACGGCGCGCAGACGGCGTCGCCGGCGGCCCGGTAGAGTCGTAAACTCGCGCGATCGCACACGCCGAGCCCCGGAAAAGGTGCTCACGGCGCGGCCCGTCTACGGGCTATACTTTCCGCGGGCGCAAGCCCACGAGCCGCGACCGACATATCCGCTTGACGAACTTTTTCCTCCGAAAGTAGGAAGAAACTTTCGAGGGGAGGAGGGCAGTTTACGTACGCTTTTCGTACGATTCAATTAACATACCGTTATTATCAACTTATTCTTTTAAAAATATAATTTTTTTTCTTTTGTTTAGCATACGTCCGATTTTCGCCCTTCTTTGACCTAAAAGTGGGTCATAATAAAGCGACCTATTCGGGACAAGAAAACGTTTACGGGCGAAAAATACTTCTCTACTTCTTCTAAAAATTTTTTTCGCTAAAAACCATTTAGGCAAATATCAATACATACGTCACAAAAAATATAATGTGCATCAAGGGCTAAGTGGACTTTTTGACCTTTCGTGTGGTTGTAGTTCTCGCCTTTGCATAAAATTACCCAATCCTTTATAAATTTAAACTTCATCAATTTGAAAAAATAAAAATATGTTAATAAACTTCAATATTCATGCTTTTATTTTATCGACAACTTTGATGAATTATACTTGGTAACGAAGTAACACGCCTTAGGGCGCATCTGAACACTAGCAAACAATTCATTGAGTATGTCATATGCTAGATACTGTAAGCATACAATATTAAAGTATGATAAAAATTAAAAAAAATTATCAGCTTTTTTTATATAATCCTGTGAAAAAAAATACGAGTTATTGTAAATAATAAAATCACGATAATAAAAAAAGGTGTGCAATGTATAAATCGTCAGAAACTACGTAAAACGTAGTAAGAAAGGACACTCCATAAATTAACTTTCGATGAAGAATTTAATAATAATTTTATTAAAAAATGTTTTTGTGAATTTTATCAAGCTATTTTAAACAAAAACTCTTTTGCATAAAGGAGACCCAATTATACACCGTTCTTCCGTAAAAACAGGATGAACATACTTTTTAATTTATTAACTTAATATTGTAAAGGAAAGGTATTTAATCAAGCTTAACTTAAACAATTTTAGAGATATTCAATAGCGTATTAGAGTTTCAAAGAATTAAATTCTAAAAGAAATCACACTAAGAACTACGATTTTACTCAGAGTAGTCCAAGTTATATGCAGTACTTTAATTCCAAGTAAATTTCTTTTTTACATTTTACTTATTAATTCTCCCGGCTTATTTGTGCAGTAATGCCCACGTGACGATTTTCAGCCGTAACTGATATTTTTTACTGTAAATTTAAATAAAGGGAGCAGAAAGAAGATAAAGGGCAAAGTCGCATAATAAGAGGGCAGCCTGTCCGAAGCATCGTTTTAAATGTAAGGCCAGGCACGCGCGAATCTCGTACGAATTCTGGGTAATTCCGGCGCATCCTTAATCAAGGAAAATCGTCGAAGTCGGAGCGGCACGCGCTCTGAGCGCCGTGTCTAAAACGTCATTCCCAAGACAAAGAATGATCTCGTCGGCGGTGCCCTCGAGCTTGCGCCCGGTGTACACGCGTGACTCGCGCAGGGCTCCGTCGGATCCCAAGTAGCTCAAAGACGTGCCTCGGCATCTATGCGCCGTACGTAGCAGAGTCCGCACACACACACAGCCAAGTCCTCCTCGGGCCTGGAACTACCCCGACTTTATATATCTACCGCGCTCGGCCCGCTTGGGTGGCATTTCGCGCGGCTGTGTTCGTGCGAGGAATCCGCACGCATATTCCCCCGCGAAGCGTATCATCGCGCGCTCGGCAAATCCCTCATCTGGCCCCTCTCCCACCCCCGATGCGCGTCGTCTGCGACGCCGCGCGTGTGCGTGTCTCCCGGCCGCGCGAGCGCAAGCGTGTGCCGGTGTACGTGAGCGAGCAAGAACGTTGAAGGGGTTGCCGGAGCCCGTGCGCACGCAGACGCGGACGAAAATTACGACCTTCGCGTCTCTCAGCCGTCTGAATATACGGCTGAGCTGCTCGCGCGGCGCTTGAACGAGCCACCGTCGCCACCGCCGCCGCCGCCGCCGCCGCCGCCAGCGCGTAGACGGACGACCGGGCTTTATGGGTGCATCCCCCCGCGACGAGCGGCTCATACTACTGACGCTCCGGCGACATCACACGCACACAACCTTTCATTCTGCTCTAAGAATTTCGGCTATTTTCCGCGCTTTTTTCTTATGCACAAATTGCACTGCTTGGAAAGAGGACTTTTTAAAAATTAACCTTTCTTCGAGTTTATATCTGCAAAGTGCAATCACAATTATTATTAAACGCTACGTCAATTTTTTATTTTACATTGAATTTTTCAGTGCGTTTTTAAGAATTTATAGGATAATGAAAATCCAACAAGAAGTTTAATGAGAGCCTCGCTAAAAAGCTGACGAAAGTTCAGGAAATGCCAGTGAAAATGGCCAAAGTCGAGCGTAAACAAAAGAGCTCAGCGCGGCCAAAATTTGCCAGAGCAAACAAGCAAATAAACATGTGTGCAAACGCGCACGCACAAAGAGGCACACAGTCTCCCTGAGCGTGCACGCACGCGCGATTTAACGTCTGATTGCATATTCAGAGATGAACCCTCTTGGGGAAGGGGGCACTGGCGAATTCTTTCTCGGTCTCCGGCTGTACTGCGTGCGCTCGGCAAACAAAATGCATGGAACACGGCAAGGAGAGACATCTGACGAGGAGGCGGTCGAAGAGCCGGCAGTAGAATACACAAGCGCGATTTTACTGTTTCGGAAGTCTACTCGCTCCTGGCCATTCTCCGCTGCCTCTCTCTCCGTCTCTCTCCAACTCCACTGCTCCGCTTCTCCCGCCCGGCTTTCTTCTTTTTCCTTCTGGCCGCGTTTCACGCAGCCTCGTTCTCTTCCCCCTTCCGGCGTGGCCGCCGCCCCCGCGTTTTATACGACCTTCCGCGCGACGACCAGACGAGCGCGGCGCTCCGGCGAAGTCGTAAACCTGCATCCAGCCGGCGTCGGCGTCTCTCGGGCTGTCTGCCTCCGCCCGCGCACCAATTGCCGAACCACGTGAACGCACCGGCTGATGTCTCGCCGCCGCCTCCCGCGAATTAATGCGGAGTTCAGTCGCGCGAAAGATGAAGAGAGTGCCGAGCTCTTTGTTAACGCTCCGAAAGCCAAAACAAATCGTATTATATACGAGGAGTTCAACGTATCACGGTGACCATTATTGCAAGCACATATCGACGGCTTCTATTCGTATGATGTTATCTTACGCGTCAGTGCAGTAAAAACTCAGTCGAAAGCCTAAGCCGTATGATTCTAACTTTGCGATGAATTCAAAACAGTACTATATATATTTCACCGCGAACAGTAATGCTGGAGATGACACAGTAGATAAGATAAAAATAAAGGCCTGAATATATAGCTAATCTAATATTTATTGAGATAAGGAAAAAAACACAAGAAACACATAAAAGGGTGTTTGTGAAAATGAAGCATTAAGTCTGAAACTTAAGGTGTTCATTGAAGTCGAGGAAGAACAAGCTCGCTGCCGGCTTGACGCGCACGTACACCCACTTGTATGTAGGCTAAAGCCGGCATCGGCAAAGGCGGCTTTATAGCCTACATACGGGGAGCAGCAGCTTCGGTCGAGAAGAGGATACAGCCGAGCGCGCGCCTCGAGTTTCCGGTTTCTCCCACCCTCTCTCTTATGCACGAGTCCGCGCTCTCTCCGAGTCATTCATCCCCCTCGACGATGTGTGCAGCTCCGCGGCACGGCGGCACGCACTCGCGAGCGAGCGTATGCTCGTTAATGCCCATTGGCATCCGTCCCCACCATCGACATTCGTTTTCCTGCCTCCGTCAGAATGGCCAACAATTTATCCCGCCATCCTTGTCCCTGCGATCAAATCCTCGCTGACTATCAGGCGAAGCATTAACCGATCGAGTTAGACGAAGTAAAAAATAAATTAGTTAGCTGCAACAGTCAAAATCTATTCAAACTTTACGCTACTTGAATTTATTTACAAAATGTCTCTTATACCACTGTTAACAAGAGCACCAAAATCAATTATTTTTCAACTTTAAGGATAGAGTGCCTCAAAGTCGGAGCTAATTAATTAAAATCTTTCAATGAAATCGGTTTCTGCGCTAAATAATCTTTAGTTTTTCTTTTCATTTTTCATAAATTAACTTATCGCTCTAATGAACGTATAGAATTATGAACATTTTATAATTATTTACGCCGGTCGTGCTTTCTGGCACGATTTGCAAATTTGCTCTAAACGTTCACTTGAGTTCTGTGGGCAAATTCCCGCAAGCGCAAAAGTTTCAAAAGAATTCTTCGAAGGACTGAAGGTTTGTTTGATCTTAAACAAGTTTTCTTGGTGCGCATAGATTTAAATACGGCCAGAAAACGTCGAGTTATTTACTATTTCAACGCAATATACGCTAGCTCGGTCGGTCCATACGTGCCGTGGAATTAAGTAGAGCGTGCGCGAGCACCTCGACGTCCTCGCATTCGTCCTCTCTCTCTCCCACAGTGATTAATTTTGCATCTACTGGCTCCGGCCATCGTGCACACACGCACTGACGTGAACCAAAACGGCCAAAATGCCCAAAGAGAAAGAGACATGCCAACGGGAGAAGATGCGGAAAGGGGATTCGCGACTAAATGTAGACCCAGAAAGAGTTGAAAATACTGCTACATAAGTTCATTAATTAGAAAGCTAGACAACCGATTAAAAATTATATTTTTTGAATTATAAAATCTTGCCAATTTTTACATTTTCCGTAAAATAGTACATTATTTTATATTTATTACATTTTTTCTCCAGCTTTTTGTAAATTTTTAATTAAGCTAAGACCGATATTACTAGAAAATAATTAATAAATCTAGCACGATAAACCACGATGGAGCTGGAATATTTCGCATCGATATTTCATATAAAACAAGGTTGATTTAATTGTGCCAAAATTTTTTCATCAATCAGTCGACGTGAACGCCACCGACAAAACGTTTCTCCTTGAAATTGCAGAGCGGACGCATCGTTCCGAAAAAAAGAGCGAGCAAAAGAAAGCAAGAAAAGCAGCGAGAAAAGGTAAAGAGTTATACGCGCGGAGGCAGCAATCGTATAGACAGAGAGGATAAGGACGCTGGCGAGGCGAGGCGAGCGAGGAGGGAGAGGGGCGCAGTGGTCGTCCGGGAGCCCGACTGCACTCTCGAAACCTCGAAAGGCTCTCGGGGGCCGGCGGCGGCAGTGGCGGCGGCGCCGTTGCCGCGCGGCCAAAACGCAGCTCCTTCGCCGGGAGGAAGAAAGGGGGGTACTAGGGACTATCCTAGGAGTGCGGATCAATACAATCGCTAATCCGGTGCATTGTGAGGTGAGGTGAACAGGCGTGGCGAAAGAGACCCACCGACTCCCTCTACACCCGCACCTCCCCGTACCTCCCCGCACCTCCCCGCGCCACCGCTAACCCTTTTTCCCCATTTCTCACGCATCGTTAGTCCTGGCCATTTTTTATTCTACTACCCATTCCTTTATTATTTCGTTTCCAACCTATTTTTTCCTCCGCGCTTTCTTCTACGTCAAACGCGCTTCTTTCAACCCTTTATTTTTTATCCCTTTTGCAAAGGACTTTCTCGCTATTACTGATGAGTAAATGAATATTTTGAAACGTCTAAGAGTTCAATTTTATTTTTGCTTGTATAAGTATTTGTAAAACTTGCAGGAAAAACCTCGTAAGCTTCGGGTAGTTTTCCCCATTTCAAACGAGTACAGGATATCACCATAATTATTAAAAGAAATTTCCGCAATCTTAACAAAAAAATTCTCCCCTATTAAATATAAAAAAAAATCAATTTATTATTAATGAAATTTAAATTTAAAATCAAATTCATCTTTGTTAAATGAATTTCTGATAAATTGTCTAATTCTAATGTAAAAGAATGAACAAGAGTAAAATATAAACATTTCATTTAAGGATAAGAAAGCTTATTCGGAGTTGGCTTAATAAAGTTAGTAAGTTTTAGCTCAAATAGAGTAATTTTTCATGCTTAGGAATTTATCACATTATCATAGTATTGAGTACACAATATTATAGGAATCTTTCATATATAATGCTTCATCATGCGAATAAATGGACAACTGACGAGATAAAAAACATTGACTACCCTCCTGGCAATGATCCAACGAATGAAGCAAACAGTAAAGTTCAAGTTTATAAGCACGTCAATTCAAAGCTGCACTTGGAAAAATCAATCCTTTTTGTTTTTCGAAAATCTCTCGACGCAATTCGTCAACAGCGAAGCGAATGCCACCACTGGTGCAGAGATCTGCAAATATAGTACCTGGGCCGGCTAAAAAATCGGGGAAGTAGAGGAAAGGGAGAAAGAAAGAAGAGAGAGCAAGAGTGATGAGGAAAAAGTTTGTGCCGTTCACGCCATTGTCGGTTGGAACCACTACACTTTCGGCGCTTCGTATTCATGTATTGCCAGGACCATCTCGGCTCTTAACGGAGGGGGAGATGCGCCGCTGCTACCCCAAACAAACTCGTATTCTCGCGAACAACCGAAAACTGTGTTACTGGAATAAAGAGGGTGGGAGGTGCGGAAGGGTGAGATCCTCCGCTGTATCCGGACGGCCCACCGTAAAGCGAGATTCAGTAATGTATAAAATGTGCTAT
Organism: Eurytoma adleriae; assembly: GCA_900480045.1. NCBI lineage: Eukaryota > Metazoa > Arthropoda > Insecta > Hymenoptera > Eurytomidae > Eurytoma > Eurytoma adleriae. The sequence goes on from UXGC01001225.1 coordinate 14,682, forward strand.
TTTTTTATTACTTTTTATATTAGTTGATTGTAAAATTGTATCTAAGGATTTTACACTGAATATTAAGGCCTTATGTGACAAGGTAATTCCATCGTTTTGTTCTTACCTTATCAAGAATATTTTTAATTAAATTTTAATAATGCAAGATACGACTAATCAGTAATTAAAATATAAAGTGGAGTATATAGATTGTTAGTAATCAATTGATACAATTGATTTACTGCAATTGTCGATTATACTCACATGTATACCTATACTGAGAAAGTGAGGACGCGCACTGAAATGGTCTCCAGTTATATAAATTGCAAACACTATTTCTATACAAGAAATCTAATGTACATATGTACATACTTGCGAAAAGTAACTAAAATAATCATCAATTATAATATTAAATTAAATAGTAAATTGTTACTATTTTGTTAGAAAATGTAATTTAAAAAATACTTTTTTTTAATCCTGAAAGGTATATGTATAGGCCATCAAGCCACGACCTTATAATAATATAATAATAAATACTTCAAACAAGTTGCAAGCAGGGTTGACGTAACCGGTTACGACGCTAACTAGTGGCACACTTCAGATGAACTGAGAAACTCTTTCTATGGGAGCTCTGGGGGTATTGCATTTACTATCTAGTAGTTGATAAAACGAAATCTACTTTATCATGTGTTTTTGCTGCACAGTCGGCTATCGGAGCAACACCAACAAGCTGAAGGGAATTGCAATCTTGAACGACATCACGAAGAAGACGAACTACAATAATTCGACAAGAATAACATAGCAAATTCATAACCTTAAACATATTTTAGGTAATACATTTATTAAGATTGGAATGAAATAAGTTAAAAAACAAAAATCTTAGCTTTTTAGTACTGTTAGCAGAGATTAGGGAAAGCTACTTTAAAGGTAACTTAATCATTTCTGTAGTACATTATATACACAGTACAATTAAAGACTAACTAAATGAGATTAACTAGCTTTATCTTTTAATGCTTTATTTTTTTTAGTTAATTTTTAAATCACGATGGTGAGGCCAGCTAGAATTATGAAAAATTGGCAATGGGAAATATGTAAAATGTTTCTCTATATGGCTTTTCCTGTTGGATGTTTCCATTACTTCAATTCGCCACAAATTTTTGAAGAAGCAGTAACAAAAGTTAAGAGAGAAACTTTTCCAGCGACTCCAGTAGAAACCAGAGAGAAAGTGGAAGCAATTCTCGAAAAAGCTAGACAAATACAAAATTTGCAGAGGTTAGAGCAAATGGAAGATAATATTAAAAAAAACAAGGCTGAAATGGAACTATACTAAAAAATATAGATATTTAGATTGTATTTGTTCTCGAATAAAATGATTTTACACTTTAATATTTGTATAAAAAACGTATGTAATTATTGAACAGGTTAGAATCAATTGATTTTTAAATCAAATTTTAGTAGACCTTTTAAATAGATATAACAAATATTGTAAAATTTAAATAAATAAACAATTAAACTGAAATTCTTTACTTTTAGTTTCTTTTAATTTTCTGACAAGAACCAGTACAGTACAGTACAAAAATGTTTAAGCTAGTGCATTATGTTGAACATTAAGTTTATTTAACCTGCATAAATAATTAAATTTCTAAATTGGGTCATCGAAATAATTGTTCAAAAATAAAATCAATAATGATTTGAGATATTCATCGTGCAGAAGACAAGCTTTTATACTTTGATATAGTACTACAAGTAAAATACATTTTATACCAAGACTTCTATATACTTCGTGAATGATTGGTTGGAGTGCAGTTAGGCCTCATAGTGCATGCGCCTGTAATACCTGTATATTCCAGTGAGACAGCTGATTATCAGTAGATGTTTGGGAAAGGAACACGTCAGTTATATCATATATTAACATTAATTTATTAAAATAAAAATAAGATTTTAATGTAAAGAAGTTTCAACCTTGTAGAATTGCAAATGCTACTCTTTGTTTATAAAGTGTAAGCATTTCTAAAGAAATACATTCCATGTATGTATGTATGTATGTACCTACATACTCAAAATAAGTATTAAAATAGTGCAATTATAATTAAATATGGCTGGTGTATATGATAATTTATCTTGGGGTGGTATGTATTCTTGCTTTATTATATTAAATTAAATAATAATAAAAAAACATAGCGACTTTAACTTGCAACATTGTTGATTCGTATAAATAAGGTTATGTTTGAATTACACTTGCAGAAGCCCGAGATCTTCTCAGGAATTGGAGAGAAAATTCGGAACGCCGAAGTAAAGACGTTGTAGAAATATGGGAGTCGATTTTAATGTCTCACGTTGACAATCTCGGTAATGAAAGTAAGTTGAACTTGCCCTTACATTACGTAGTTAAAATAAGCGAAATAAATCAATAATCTGCAATTTTTATATAGAATATTTAGTATTGGAACAAGTGTGTCTTGCTGCTCTAGATGCTTATCGGCTTCCTCTAGCTGAGTATTGTTTAAAGGTTTTAATGAAAGAATTTCCTGGAAGCTTACGTGTTCATAAATATCACGCCATGCATTTAGAAGCATTAGAAATGTAAGATAAAAATATATTTTATTAAAATATGTTAAAGTTAACTTTTAATGTGAAATACACAAAATATTTACTTCAGGTATGATGCAGCGCTAGACGTATTAAATTCAATAATTAAAAGAGATGAAACTAATGCTGCACCGAGGAAGAGGCGAGTTGCAATTTTAAAAGCTTGTGGTCAAATACCTGAAGCTATTAAAGAATTAACAGAGTACCTGAAAAAGTAAGATAAAATGCAATAGTTTCATAAAACAATTAAAGAAGAAATTTTAATTCGAAAGTTTATTTTCAGATTCATGAGTGATCAAGAAGCATGGCATGAACTTTGTGATTTGTATTTGCAAGAGCAGGAGTACAGTAAGGCTGCAATTTGTATTGAAGAGCTTATTTTGCACAATCCACATAATCATTTATTGCATCAGCGCTATGCAGAAATAAAATATTCTCAAGTAAAAATTATTCAAATTATCAACAAGGTATAATTATTTCAACACTGATTTTAAAACAAATTAATTATTTATTTTAGGGTGGCTATGATAATATGTTGATAGCCAAAGCATACTTTAGTCAAGCAATTAAATTAAATCCAAATAATATCAGAGCATTATATGGATTATTACTGGTAAAACAATTTCCTCTCATTGCATATTTTTGTAAATCAATATTATCTACTAGACTTATTTCTCTTAATTTTCAGACAACCAATAATATTGCTTTGTCACCAAAGTGTCCTGCTTCAAAGAAAAAAGAAACAATAAAGTTAAGTGAATGGGTTGCTAGTCAAATAGAAAGGCAATATAAATCTAAAAGGTCTGTAGGAGATAAAGATACCAAATGTATAGAAGGGTTATTAGCACAATTGCAACTTGAAGCATAAAAATTTTTTGTACAAAATATAAAGCATTTCAATGCATAGATAATATAAATAGTTTTTGCAAATGTGTAGTTAGATTTTTCAAAATGTTTATATCAAAATGAAATAGTTATTCAATGCATCACAAAATTTGTCATTATGTATTTATCACACAATAAAGAACATTGTAAATTTTAATCATACTTTTACTCCACATAATATTGCTGCCAAATGCATGTCCTTATACTATATCCTTTATACTATATATATTTATTAAAAATTAAAACATTAAATGTAAGTGACCAAACCTTACCTTTGAACTACATATTATGGAATTCTATTCTAACCTGTATGTAAACACAACCACTTGCTACTTTCTACATAACCTGCTGCACGTATTTATATTCTTCCATACATTCCTTATTAAAATTATGTGGAACCTTAAAGGAATACAAATTTTATTTAGTTAATGAGTTAGGTATAACAGATCCTTAAACATCATTATGGCACCTCTTACAGATTTAATTCTATGTGGCATTATAGGTAATATTTATACTTATAAATCACTCCATACTTGACATTTGTTTTTAAAGCTTTCATAAGCAGATATTTTTTTGTATATTTTTTTAGAAAAAGGTTGTAACAGTGATACATTATGGACTTGGAATTATCCAACTATGATAGAATCTGTGAAAGTTATCATAATGAAAAAGTACAGCTGTCAATCGGAACATAATAATATTCAATCCTTTATTTTTTCAAGACATGCACAGTATTGGTTTTATATTTGTAACAGTGAAGCTGGAGACTCAGAGAAATTGCAAAGAGTAAGTCCTTAAAAAATGTTAGTTCTGATATATCACTTTAATAACTTTAACATCTTTTAGGTAAAACAATTTGCAATAATACTTTTAACAAAAGATTATAGTCCGCAAAAATACGAGCTACTTTGTCGAATCTTTAGCAGAACTTATAATAAAACTGGTAACCCAGTGGAAATCTTAAAATTATTTTTAAGTGCCTATACTAAAGGATCTTTTGTAACGACTGATAATGAAGTATTCTCTTCTAATGATTTTAAATCTCTAACTTTTGGGACAATTACTAATGTCAAAGGTTTAATAAAAATTTTTGAATTGGAAACTATTTTAATATATACAGCTCTGTTGTTAAAAAAAAGAATAGTCATTTATCATCACAGTTTGGAACAACTACTAAAATGGATAAAAACATTCCCATCATTGATGAAACATAGAAAAATTACTGATTGCCTTTTCTCATGGGTAGATCTAGTACAAGATGAACTTAGTGAACTCAAGGTATTTGTCTTTATATTCTAATCTAAAAACTTCATATTCCAATATTTTCTTTTTTTTTTAGAAACATTCCTTTTATGTAGCTGGTTGTCAAGATGGTTTAATTTCATCAAGACCTGAATTATACGATTTATTAGTTAATCTTCCTGCCAGAGAAATTATTGTACCAAATCATGCAAAAGGTAAACTTATAATAAAGTATTAATAACATTTTAAAATTGATTTAATGAAAATAATTAACTTTTAATTTTAGAAAGTCTTACAATGACAAAAACACACAAAGAAATTGCGTTGTTTTTGATACAACTTAGTGAAAATCAATCTTTAAGTGAAACTCAAGTGATATCTGAGATTGCAGATAAAACTCAGGATCTCTTAAATCAATTAGTAACACTAGCTACTGTGGAAACTCCTGAGGGAGATAAAAAAGTACCTATTGAATCTATCAAGGAGAAGAATCTTGCACCAGCAGTTGAAAATTTTTTAATTAATTTAGCTATTGCTGAAAACCTACTTATAATGTGATACTTGTTACTGTGTTATATATTTATTTTATTTTTGTTAATTATTTTTTTAACACAATTCATGAAAATAATCAATTTTCTAATATTTATAAATTACCTATATTGTCATATATTTAAAATAAACTTATTTTAATTATCAATGAAATAAAATTAAGAATAAAACTCCAGGAAAAGCAAACAATTAAATTAGTTATTTAATAATAAAAAATTTATTAAAGAAAAATTTAAAACGGTTATTTTATTCAAATATCATTATCACAGTTAACTTACAACTAAGATAATTATAATATATTTGTTCAAACCCCGAAGTAATATGCATTTTATTATAAAAAAAAGTATTATTATTTTGTGATTTTTCGAGATTTAAAACATTAATAATTTACAAAACGAAAAGCATATTATTTCAAATGATACACTGTACTGGATCGTGTATAATAAAACTTTATAATTTCTGTAATTGTTAGTTAATTGTTACTTTTTTTCTAAAAAACATTCAAATATTAAAAAATAGTTTGATTTAAGTAAATAAATAACAATTAAATTACAGTGCAATATTACAAAAGTTAAAACCCATATCATATGGACAAACTTTAAATTAAAAAAAAAAAAAAACCAGTATCAAAATTCGGACAAAGCATTCACGATTTTTTTTTTATTTTCATTGTCATGGTTTTTCAGATCTTGAAAAATTGTAATAGATAATTCTCAAGTTAGGAATAATAAAATGGCATAAAATACAAAAAAGCTGTACTCTAAAACATACAGCATTGTTTAGCAAAAATTGTCTTTTAAAATTTTCACGTAATAAATTTAAGAATCATTTTTTTTAGGTGTTGATTCCGCATTTTCAGATTGTTCGTTTTCAGACGCTACATCTTGGTTTTCTGTTGCAGATTTAGCTGCAGTTGTTGATTCAGGAAGACGTCCTTTCTTCTTGCACAATTCTGTAGCCTGTAAAAATATAATCGGTTTACTAAAGAATTCTGTTTTTATAATTTGCAGTCAAAATATTATATTAATTAGTATTATATCGATCTGTTTATTACCTTGCATTCCTCAGCAGTTTTGTCATCTACACACCAGTAAGAGATTCCCCAAGTGCATGGTTTTGTACCAAGATTTTTATCATCTGCTTGTCGCCTAGGCCTTCCTTTAGTCAGCTTAACGAGGAAATCATTGGAAGAGCAAAGAGAAAGTTTACTACAAATCTTCCTAGTATCGCCTTGAGCGTGGATAAGGTTAATAATACTTTGTTCATAAATTTCCATTAACATTGTGCACTACAAATAGAAATATTTGCATGAAAATATCATAAACAAAAACTCAGATCTTATAGTAATGCATTACTAACTTTGCCTCGTTGATCTACTGGTAAATATTTGCATACTTTGGCTGTAACTTCTTCAACATTCTCACCTGTTTTAGGGTCATCTGAAAGTTTCTCAATGTTTGTCACGATTGTTTGGCACAAAGCACACTCTGCAACAGATTCTAGAAAATTAAAAGTTTATAAAACTTGATCACCTCTACCCCATAATTTTCTACCATGCAGGATCTACAAATCATTCCAAATTAAAATTACTGGACAGGTCCAAAGTACCTAGGGTTAAAGGTTTTTCAACTGTTAAAACAAAGAACACCGTTTATGAAAAAATACTTTATTAAATAGCCTTAAATTAGTATTAAAAGCATATCAGTATATCACATTCCATTTAAATTACTTCATTCCAATTTCTCACTAGCTTATACCATAATTACAGAAGGAAAGTTCATGCGTGCCATTAGTTTTAATTCATTATCATCGTTTTCTGATTCATCAGATTTTAATTTATTATCATCGGATTTTAAGTCATTATTAACAGGTTCAGAAATACCTTCTAATTTTGTTGCCTCAGAATTGCAAAGTCCGATAATTGTACATATTTCTTTGGGACTAACTTCTTGAGTTAGAAGTTCGATAACAATTTCTGCATATTCATTAACAAAATTATTACATTTTTCTGCCATATGCCGAGGAAGAGCATTGCAAGCACTGTGGATTATGTGCTCTATCTCGTCTTTGGAATTACGAGAATTCATAGCTTTTTCAACATACTGCATAAAAGTTTCGCAGATAAGACATTCAGTATCTTCCTCCACTTTTTCTGTATTTACAGTATACATAGGATATTCAGGAATTTCATTGGTCACTGCAAAATTTAATTAAATTTAATTAACGATAAATTAAAATGTAGAGTAATTGAACTTTTATTCTTTTCACTTACTTATTTCTCCATCTTTATCTAATGGGAAGAAACTAATTGAAGGTTCAACCCTCTCATTTGGATCACACAATTGTAAATAAACACAGACTTCCTGAGGGGTCAGATCAGCAAGAACCATTTCAATGATTTGCTTACTGTATTCTTTCACCAAAGTTTCGCACTGATCAGTTAAACTTTGTGGTAGATGCAAACATAATTTTTCCAATGCTGCTTCAATGGATGCCTTTTTTATTAAAAAATGTAAATATAATGTAAATATTTATATGACCTCAAATTTGAAAATATATCTAGACCACTATATTTATTTACCTGAGTTTTATTATCCTTAATGGCATTGTATAATTGAGTTACCCCAAAAAGACATAATGGACAGTTGGGTTTATCTTCAACCTTAACATTTATGACCATTTCTTTTGGTAACTGTTTCCAAGATTCAAGTAATTCAGCAGATGGACAAATATGGATCATTGAACAAACTTGTGCTGGATCGATTTGTTGAACTAGAATTGCTACTAGTGCATCACCGTATGTCTGTACAAATTGATCGCATTCACCCTGAATCGACTTGGGTAATTTAGTGCAAACTTTGTTAATAACTTCTTTCACCTCTTCCTACAAAGGTACAAAATTGAATATACATAAGGAGTAAAGAATTAGACTAAAATATTTTTTAAAATAAATAAATCGAGATATTAATCAAGTTAATAAAAGTACCTCAGCTTTTGGATCGGTGATTGCTTGTTGGATAAAATGTAGAACATATTCACATAATGCACAAGCTTTTTTACCTTCTACATTATTTTGTGGTACTGCAACAATTTTTTGTCCAAAAGATATTTTTGGAAGATTATTTGAATTTTGTGGAGGATCACACAGTTTTATGTATGCACAAACTTCTTGTGGTGTCATATCACTGAGCATCAATTGGATAATTTCTTTGCTGTAGATCTTTACCAAATCAGTACACTGGTTGGTCAAACTTTTTGGTAATTTTTCACAAAGTTTATCCAAAGCTGCTTCAATACTTTCCTGTAATATTCATTTATTTGTAATAAATACATTTTCATTATCATTTATAAATGAAAAATCAAATTACCTCAGTTTTATTTTCTTTGATTAAATCATATAATTTAGATACTGCAAATAGGCAGAGGGGACAATTTGGTTTATCTTGAACTGAAGATTTTTCAGTGAATTCTGATGGTATACGTTTCCAAGCCTCAATTTGTTGATTTGTTGGACATACAGCAACCATTGCACAAATCTAAATTTATGAAAGAAAAATGATTAATATCATGTAGGGATAATAAATTTCTCGTAAAAACTTTTCTTTAATTTAATTTAAAAACTTACTTCAGATAGATCTTTTCCTTCAGAAATAAGAGCAGCAAGAGCCATTTCATATTTGGTTAAGAAATTTTCTTCACCTATCTGACCTCGAATACCTGGAAGACTGCTCTTAACTTCACTAAGCACAAGTTTTACTTCATCCTACAGAAAGGTTTAACCAAAATTAATAAGTTAAAAAAAAAAGAAAACAAATATATTTGAAAAAAGCTATCTTATTACCTTATCTTTTAGATCTCTAACATTTTGTTTAATGTAATTTATTACAAATTCGCAGCTAGAGCAATATTTATCATCAAATAGTAATGAACCGACTATCATTCTTTCTAGTGGTAGTTGCATTTCCTTAGCTTCGAGGGCTAATGTTTCAGTTTCAGAATCATCTTTCTTCAGAATCCTTAAAGCAGTCTTAGCATGAGATTCAGAAAGTAGTGGCCAAATAGGTTCAGACTGTAGTGAAAGTGATATAATTATAATTTCAAATATAATAAAAAGAATAAAAGTAATAAATTTCTCTTTTTATCATTACCTGTTTACCTGGAGATGGACAAAGCCCTCCCATTTGGCAAATAGCATTGCCATTCAAACCTTTAGTTAAATAAGAGTAAATTTCTGGGTAATATTGGTCTACGATTGCTTTGCACTCTGAAGCAAAAGACCTTGTTTGTTTACAAAGACCCTCAAGAACTTGTTGAAACTCAGCTTCAGTAGTGTTGGCAACTAAAAGATCTCTCAGATGTGAAACCAATTGTTCACACAGTTTACAAGGTAAATCATCACCTACTTCAACCATTCCAACACTGGATAAGGGACGAATATCAACATCTGGAGTCTGTTAAGTTTGACAGTAATTAAGTGATTTTCCAATTTTGTAATAATTTAAAATTGGCAATATTATAAAAATAATATACAAAAATTACAATAGAAATAATTACAAAAAATTTGTAAGATAGACCAAAATTTTACCTTGTCAGTTTCATCACCTTCATGAACATGGAATTTATCACTGCATTGACCAGAGAGGTGGCAAACATTTTGAGCATTCAAATTATTTTGGACATGAGAATATATAGTTTCAAAGTGGGTTAAAATAATTGAAGAGCAAGCATCTGAGAAAGAACTGAATTCACCACACATGCTGAGGAATTTTTCAAGTACATCATCACGAGATGCTTGTTCAAATTTATGTTCCATGTGGTGAGCTATTGTGTAACATTTGGAACATTCACTGGGAGCATACTCATCTTTTCCCAAAGAAGCTGGTAATTTCTGAAATTGAATTATAATATCTTGTTAAAGGTTTTTTGTATAATTTGTTACTTTATTTCTTTTCATATATTTATAAATAAAAAATCAAGACAAAATGAAATTGTTTTAAGAAAAACAAAGCAAGTAATAAATCACAATTGACAAATTCGTGATAAGATAGTTAAAAAGAAAAAGTTGTTTTCCTTTCACTTATGTGTGTTATAAGTGACAGTACTAAAATAGTGTCAAAAGGTTTCAAGTATTGTTATTTACAATGAATATTCTTTATATTATTTTTACAATTTAAAATATTAAAGCTTTTTACTAAGATAATTTTGAATATTTTTAGTTTTACCTTAAGTTGTGATGGTTTTCCATATTCTTCCAGAAGCTTATCGAAATGAGCAGAATTACAAAGTCCAGCTACAGAACAAACCACAGAAGGATTCATTTGAGATGCCAAAGTTTCAACTAGTTCAGGGATAAACTCATCAACTAGCTTATCGCATTCTTTAACAATTGGCTTAATGTAAATTAAGGCACAACTGCCTTCAAAGACAGCTTTCAAATCTTCTTGAGTCTGATTACTTTCTAATTGATCTCGTGCCTGCTGAACCATATCTTTACATACTTGACAAACACTATCATGATCTTCTGGCACTTGCATTTTTTCCCAAACATTGGGAATGCAGTGCTTTGTAGCATGACATCCAGCAGCATTTCTATAAATAAAAATAACAGATTGAACAACTAAAAATAAATAATAAGATTTGAAAAGTATGATTTCTTTCTCTTCTTACGTTAGATTTCGACACCAAAATGACGGTCCCCATGTGCAAGCTTTTGTTCCCAATAAATGAGGAGTATCCTGACCTTCAATGTTAATCACCACCCTAGCTGTTGCAACTGATAAAAAATAATGGCAATAATAATATTAATTAATTTGGTTCTATAATATAAAAGTAATAAAACTTTAATTTCATAATAATCAATTCAGAAAAAACGAAAAAATTTAAAAGAATATGTTGTGAGATAATGTTAACAAAAAATAAGAAATAGAAATTAGCAGTATGACACAGCAAAATTCCTTAAATATAGCTTTGTTTGAAATATGCTTTCTTTTCATTACATTTATTGATTATAATTTTTGTTATAATTTATAAATTATATTTATTTTTTTATAATCAAATAATTGATATGGATTAAGGAAGAGATAAAACATTAAAGAAAGTTTCTTGCCTATTAGGTTTTTGTCTTCAGAAAGTAGTGCTTTTTAAGAAACAGTCTTTTTGTTTCTTATCTATACACACTTATTTATTTATAGAGTGCAAATATAACAAAATGAATAAGTGTAATAAAGAAAATAGCATTTAACTAAAATAAATCAATGATAAATTATCATTATATTAAAAGAATGTTAGAGAAAAATGTAAATTCAAGAATTTGACTGCATATCTGTACAAGTTTGATAAGGAAAGAATTATACTATATTTTCAGTCAACAGGAAGGAGCACAATCTGATTGTTGAATGTGAGTTTGACTCACTAGTGTATCTCAGCAGTTCTCTTGCTAAGCGACCCTCATAACAATTTTATGACTAACAGTTTGTAAAAAGAAACTGGTGTCATAAAGTCATTGGTCTATGCATCAATAGTGAGCGAGAAAAAAAGGTACGCTTGTAAACACTGAACCCGCATCGTTTTCTAATTCGAACAGCCGAATTACCGAACAATCGGGAAAATCTCAGCCGGGAGCTTCTTGCGTCTTTGGCAAAATAAGCACTCGGTCGAGCGTAAACATTGACGGACATTTCATCAGATGATCTTCCATTTCGAAATTTTGCCATTTATAAAATCAGCAAACGTTCGGAGCAACGTACTCCGATACCCTCAACATCTAGATTCGTGAGATAATGTAAACACGTAAACACGTCATAACCCCAATCGGAAACTCAGATTACATTAATAAAGCGTAGCTAGATGGTCACAAACTCGACATATCACGAGCCAGAGAACTACATCTAAAACGAAAATCATTTTGCGTATTGCACCCCACTAGCCGCACATATTACGCATTCACACTGAAAAAAGAAAAACAAGGAGGGGGAACCGCAGGTGTATACATATACAACATATACGACATAATACCACGCAACGGGGAACGTGACTCGTACACTTGTATCGCCTGAAAATAAAAAGTTGTAGAGTCCGAGACAAAACGAGTCGTGTTTGCAAAATCCTAATATAACTATATTAGCTTCTAAATAACGAGTCGCGACTCGCGAGTATGCGACCGATTCCCCCAGCGAAACAAAGAGTCAGATTGTGGCTGTTATCTCTTGAGTCTCGCGTGTTGTCCGACGAAATTGTAAGCAAACGAGTGGCAAAAAAAGAACTCACCAGCCAGGATCGTGAGCAGCGTAAGTACTAGCTCCTTCATGCTGATCCGCGGAGCGAAGTGTTGCTTGGCTCCGGACGTCCGCTCCCCGTGCCCAGCTTATCGTTTACTGTTTTCCTGTACTTTTCAGCCTGCCAGCTGAGCTCCGAGTTAACCTGGACTCTTCTTCTCCCTCTCTCTCTCTCTTTCTCCGACCAAGGGCAACGACGGCGTATTGCACAACTGTTGCAACTAGCAATTATTGGCGGTGTGCTGCGTCGATCTCCGCTAAATCCGAAGACGTAGGTAGACTTGATTGCCAGTGAGTTCGCTCGCCGATAGTCTTTCTTTTTATGCGTCGCTGGGCTGCGGAGCTGCCACCACTTGCTAGCTGCGCTCCCACGTACGTGTGTCTCTTGTGTGTCGTATGTGTTTCGTGCAACGAGGTACCAACTGCCAACTTTGTTCGCCGCTGCCGCTGGAGCCTTGGGAGCAATGGGACTGGGAGCCCGATACTCGAGAGCTAAATGAATGCCGCGATTCGCCGAGACGACAGGTCACGTGCGCGGGACTTTTGAACGGTTTGACCGACTTGTATAGTAAGCTCGTGATTAATGCAATCTGCTTTCACACGTTCGGACTTTTACACTGCGCTTTGATAACAATGCTCATTATTCATTTCTATAAATATGGACATGCAAAATGGCTATTTCTGATGTTTGAGCGAATTTCACTTGTAATCACATACTCTTCGTGTTCTTTACTTTAGTTATCTTACAAGAAAATTAGCATTCTGCTGCTAAACGTTATTTTCAGGTGATCGCATGAGTATTCTCTCATGCCAATAAAACTATAGTATTTTATTTCGCTAACGATCGTGCAGGTCTCTTTTTAACTCTTACACTTTTTTATTTACATTAGAATTAATTATTTTTATTTAAATTAAAACATGTAAAAAATATTCTTAACTTTACTTTTGCAGCGCTGATTTTATTGTCGACTCGCTTATTTTACTTCCTCGACGCTCATTTTCCTTTCGTCCCGAAAATGCGTTTACGGAAAATGTATGCTACTTTCGCCCCGATTTTCAGGGGAGAAAAGTAGCCATACCGATCGTCTATGGAATAAAGCTTGTTTTTTTTTTCATGGGTGTAACAATAGGCTGTTCGTCAAGCATAACCACAGTACTACATCTATACCTAAATAATGTTAAAAAGAATGTCGATATATGTAGGACTTAAAATAATAATTAAAATCAATTAATTATTCAAAATGTATTTAAAAATATACATCGTATAATATCAATCATGCTTCAACGAATAAAGTGCAACATTACAATTTTTCCAAGAACTTATCTTAACAAGAATGCAAAATAGAGTTACGAGATTATTTCAATCATTAAAGAAAAAGAATAAGTTACAAAATGTAATTAAAAGAATAAAATGTTAATTTAAATAATAACTTCATTATTATTTACATATTTTAAATAAAATTTTTCTGAATTCTACTGAAGATTTAATCTTTTCACCTATGTTCTTAAAATATGCTTCCTAAGATATCAAGAACACCATGTGTCATGCAATCTTTCCGACATTCCTTTGTTGACATTTTCTCAGAATTTGATTGGTTAAATAACATAAAAATAATTCCTTTAATAAATATTCACGAAATCTTACAATTAATTTACATTAATGTGTATGTAACTATCATTTCTAAGAAAATGCAAAAACTTTATAAAAAGGCCTTCTAATTATTGTTAGTATTTTATACGATTTCTGGTTAGTAATGCGATGTATCATCCTTTTCATATGTTATTATTTATTAGATTGTAACCTGCAATAAGTATTTATTAAATTAAAAATCAATTATGAATTTTACATAATAAAAATGTTAATGTAGATAAATGTAAATTTTGTAAAATTAAATTCAATAAATAAAATGTGTTAACTTGGTACTAAATATAAAAATACTAGTTCAGATGCGCATTTCACGCGCAGAGTCTTTTTTGCAAGTTATTGTCAAATGAACAATAATAATATATAAAAACAAACGGCAGCTATCACTCAATCAATCACAACACGAGAAATACTAATTGCAATGAAAAAAGGCCATCGATTTTTTTATGGAGGGATAAAACATTCCAATTCAATTGCTGGGTATTTTATTTATACACATGTACATGTCACACTTCCGCTGTGTAAAATTGATGGAATATTATGCATACAGTAAAACATATTTTTTTCATCATTGGAAATTGTTTATACACTTCAAACCAAAACAAGGCTAAAGAAATTGATAATCACAACTTTTATCTATATTATGCTGTAACACGGGCTGCATTACTTACGTTATCTTACTCAGAAATGCGTACATGAGAGCTCTTGGTAAGCTATATATTGATATGTAAATAATTTATGAAAAATTGAATGTATTTATTAAATCTTATAATCTAAATATTAATTTAAATAAGATTGTTTGAAAAATATGTAAATCTAGTTAATCACTTTAAATAAAAAGCAACAATTTTAATTAATTTTTAATTTTTCTTGCATTGTCCAATTTTTCAGTCAAAAGAAAATTACGTTACCGACGAAATACTACGCTTATGTAGATCGTATTTTACATTGAACTCATGTAGTAGATGCTTATAATTGCATAAGATGGCAGCACTTGGCTCAGTGAGATTGGCTTAATTTTTACAAATGGCAATGTATAATTTATTTATAAGCCAATAAAATTAATTTAAACTAAAACGGCTTAATTTTCTAAATATGTTTGTATAAGACTTTTGTAAAGCGATACAGTACGATTTTGTAAATTCCTATATATACCGTTACTGTCGCATTTAGCGTAACTAATTTAAAAATTAATAATTAATTACGTTAATTTTATCCCTTATAAAAAAGTGCACTAAACATAAAATCTACATTTTTGTAACAAATTAATTTTGATCCAATCATGTGGTTTCCGTGGTGTAGTGGTTATCACATCCGCCTAACACGCGGAAGGTCCCCGGTTCGATCCCGGGCGGAAACATTT
>UXGC01001226.1:0-18335 GCA_900480045.1 Eurytoma adleriae
ACGCACGCACGCACGCACGCACGCACGCACGCACGCACGCACGTACGCACGCACGCACACACACACATACACACACACTCTTACATTTTCAAAAAACATCATAGTTTGATCTAAAATAACTCAAAACAAACTTTTAACACGTTTTTAGAGAACTTTTTTTTTTACTATTACACAACTTCGTCTAGGAGGAAGTAAAAAAAGATGTACATTGAAGCTAATGAGCACAATACAGACCAATCAACTCCAATTATAATCTTTAATTACCACGCATACTTTATTTATCATTACCACAGCATTTGAAAGTACTGAATCAAATTAAAATTTACTTTGAATCTCGCGCGGTATTACCGTCAAATCCCTCGGCAAATTCTCGCGTCGCCTCGGTGAGTAAATCAGCCTCCCCAGCTAAGCGTCGGGCGCGACCCGTCGGCTCGACACATGCCAGTGCGCGTGAAAAAAAAAAAACGCCGAGTCGCAGCGCCGGATGAAAGACGCGGGCTTGCATTAATGGGAGCGCGGGTGACCCTCGGGTTTAATATTCGCCGAGGCTCTCGGCGTTGGCGGCGGATGCCTTTAATCTCGATTTAATCGAATCCGAAGTAAATACGAAGCGGCGCGCAGCCGGGGGAGACGTGCCCGGGAAACTCCACGGTATCTCATTTACACCACATTGATTACTCTTGCGCGCCGATTGAGACGCGCGAGGTATAATCCCTCGCGGGAGAGACGCGCCGTGAGTATCAAGGACGCGCGACGCGAAGAAACGGGCGAGATGCTGCCTCTTTACCCACGGTTGGGGGCTCATCCGGCCGCCGGAGTTTCAAGGACTCTTTTCGAGACCCCCTCCCCGGGTTTCAGCTTGGATAACGGAAAAATTTAAACATGAATATTCATGATTTTTCTCCTCGCTTCTTTTTTCTGGAAATAAATTACGTTTGCTTAGAGCGATTTGGATTCTTTTTTTTAAGACCCGCCGACAGAGAGTTAACGCGACCGTCGAGATAACGGGGTACGAAGTTTGAACAAGGGATTACATTTTAAAATGCGTTCGGTCACTCGCGGGATTAGTTTCTTTTTTATAATTAAAAATTAAAATAGATGCTTTGATATTCCTGCGTCAACAAATAAACATTTGTTAATACCACGCGTAAACAGGGGGGATTCTTTTTACTGTAGGGCAAACTCATTCTTCAAATACATTTTGCATAAGGGAAGAAGCTTATATTCTCTTTCATGTTTTAAGTTAAAGCATCATCGTACAAATAATAAATATGAATTTCGACTGTTTCGTGACAAGAAGGATACTCTACATTAAATTCAGCCTCGGTTAATCTCTTCGTACAGGGATAAGTGCCAGGGATCAAGCAGCCGAAGGATAATATCGCTTACTCGGGATTTTCCTTTCCCACGGGGCCACCCAAGAATTAGTGGAGGATTAGCCATGTGAGTTGATACTGTATTGACACGAGCCCCGGTACCGAATCATTACGTTCGCCGGCCCTCAAGAAGCTCGCTCTTGCTAAGACCGCACTTATGTATGATTAGGAAACTTCGATTACGGAACTTTTACTGGTTTACCTTAATGAAAATTGACATTTTAATTCGTTACCTTTATTTGTACTATTATAGACACTTCCTGATAGATGGCAGTGCTAATGATTTTAAAATCAACCTATTTTGATATGCATGCCAATACTCTTTGAAAGAATTACAAATATGAGCTTAAATAATGGAACACTGATTGTGAAAATATGACCATATCAAAATCCTTGCTGACTCCTGATCATATTCGAAGGGGGGAGGAAGGCAACTTACTGCCAGTGTGATTTGCTCAACCTAATAGCAGATACATTAAGAGTACCCAGTTGATACTCAGCAATAGTGACGGTCGTGGCCATCGTCGTTTACCATCAGTGTAATTCTTAACTATAACCACCGCCTTTATGATTCCTACTGAAAGACTGTAATTGTTCAAGTTAGTGTGTTATTCTGGCTATGACCCTGAGTAGGACTCAAGAGCTAGAATCTATTCGATTCTGTTCTATTCCGTAACCCACTGATTTTAGCCAGAAGACCGAGAAGTGTCAAATAAATTTCTGAACGAAACAGAAGTAGTGTATAAACTAGTGATGAACTGCTAACTAGTAACTTCATGTAAACCACTCAGGAATACTTCGAAATTGGTTGCAATTCGAGCGGGCGTCCAACCCTCTCTCGAGAACTCAATGAGCAGTCGAAAATGAGCATCCGAGGGCCGGCTCTGATTTCCGCAGAAGTTAGAATGGCTCGTTGATTACGAAACCGAAGCTCCAAGTGAAACGCCAGTGTGACTCTCGCGCAACTCGTTCTCACGCCGAAAAGACGCAGGGGAGAAAATTGCGCCGCGCACGTAATGCGAGGGGTCTGGGCTCTTGCGTGTGGTTGACCGACCGGCGAACGATCCACTCGTGTCCCTCCTTTTGCCTTCGGGGAAGTTTATTCGAGGGAAGCCATCCAGGACTGATCAAAGATCGAACGCGCCTGATTACTTGTCCAAGTATTTCGCTTTGACTTCCCATTTTCTGGATTGCGATTTTGTATGTGCAGGTGTCTTTTAGAAATTTAGTATAAATTGTCGTAATCATTATTCTGTTGATTTTCTTATCTTACATAATTTTTAACCTGATAAGTTATATTACGAGTTGGTTTGCGAGTAGTTCACATTTTCGAATATTTCTCCTAGATTTTTGAATAATGTCCTCTCTTTTTATTACTGGGCTCTATGAGGCAAAATCCCGGGACATGTACTCATTATTTTTGATTAAAGAATCATTCTGCAAATTTTGAGAGAAATCCAGGACCAGGAGGGTTGAGATTCTCCTGATAAAGTTTAAGTACTAAAGAAAACTTTACCTTCATTAATAAAAGCTGCAATGATAATTATGCACGTATAAATAAAATCGCTGTGAAAATGATGACTGATAGGTAAAAGGCCTACGAAGGGAGAGAGAGAGAGAGAACGAGAGAGGGAGAAGTAGATTCGATAAAAGAAGTAAAGGAAAAAAACGGGAACGAAGAGAGGAGAAAATCGAACGAGGGAAAAGTGCGCTCAGTACGTGGGTGGGTGAATGAGAGCTTGCACGCTACGGCGTTCACCGTAATTGAACTACTTCCGGCCAATTATAAAAACCGCTGACTAGTGCGGACTTGTTAGTCGCTCGTCCGAGAGATGAAAATCGTTCTCTTGATCTACCCCTACCCCTCTCCCACCACTCCCACACCACCGGTTTTACTCGTTCATCTTACCGCGGCCTTGTTCCTTTTCTAATTCGGTCTCTCCTTAATCAACGTGACTCGTCTTCTCGGACTTCTCCTTTTTCTCCCCCCCTTCCTCCACACCACCGCTTGAAATTCATATTGCCTTCCTCCTTTTTTAGCGCCGATCCGGCCATTCTGGATTAAGCGAGGAGCATAATTTTCTCAAAGTCAAGAGCGAGCAGGATTATCCTCGCTCTAAAATAATCGCCGTGTCTCGCGCACAAACTGCACTAGGGGCATGCATCCCGACTTACTTTATACCTTTCGAGATAGAGTTTTACTCAAATTCTACACATTTACGAGGGTCCTTGTCTCTGAGAACTAACAAGGAGAAATAAAAGAGGGATTTAGCTTTTAATTAAAGAAAAAATAAAATTGACTTTCTTGCTTTAATAAGACCTTACTTGATTCATGGTAGTAGAATCACAAGCATTTATACATATTTTTTAAATAAATATTTTAATGCTCTAAAAAATAATAAATTCTACCGTACTTGAAGAGGACAGCGATATAGGCCGGGTGCACACCAATGCATCTAAACAAATCATGAATGTATTGTGATATATGTACAGGACTTCTGTACTACGAAGATATGCTAAAAGTGACCGCAAGAGGCGCTGTGCTCCCATATAAATACGTGTTAATTTTACTAGAAGGATAGATGGCCTACTTGTTCCCTAAGTAACGCCATCTCTTGATTGTGCACCCGGCCTATAGCTGACGATACGAATCACATATTAGTTAATAAAATTTGACTCATTATTCATCGATTCCTTAATTCTGTTAATAACAAATATCATCATTTTAAATTTTATTCCAAATAGCAAAAAGTGAATAACAAAAAGGAAAACTAAAATTTAGTACCAAATGATCTGTCTACTGCACAAACAATTAATGTGTAATAAGACACCTAGCGGTAAGGCTGAAGAAATTTGAAAAAAATCTCGTCCCCACACGCGGCATCGTTTATAAATTGATATCTCCCGCGAGACGGCTGGCTGGGGCGCCTGACACTTTCCTCGCGGTGCACTCGACTCTCGAGCCTCGGCGAGAGACTTATTTATCTTTTCCTTTCTCTATATTGTCGCGCGACGCGCGGACTGCGCGCGTGTCCATTCGAAAGCTGCCGCTCGCCCAGACATGATAAATGGAACCATTCATTCGCTCGCTACTTACCTCGCGCCCACGCGCGCCCCCTTTATTTAAACTCGTCTCTCTTCCACTCTCCTCCCAGGCGACGCACTCTCCGCTTAAAATGCAAAAATCTCCCGACGATGTATGGATATGCAGCGCATCGCGTTTACATTGAACTGCTGATAAAAGGAATTTTTTTTCCACGAGTCGAGTGCTTTTCTTCTCCTTGTTTTTCATTGTACTGAGCACCTATCAAGATCAGAATAAAGACGATGGTGTTAAAATTAGTTGAGTATTTTTTTTACTTGCATTCCTAGGGATTGTAAAAATTATATGAATTCCTTTTTCCTAATCTCTATATCGTTTTTCTAACGAAGAAAAGCACATTTCAAAGGCCAATTTTAATTTGTCATTTTTAAGGCACTAGAGAAAAGTGAACTCTTCCAGATCCTGGTAAATTTAAGGTATCATTCGTATGATAACCTGAGATTATCGGGTTTTAGATGAGTTTACTTTTCTGTAGTGCTTTAAAAAAGGTAAATGAAAATAAGCCTTTTCTGAAATGTGCTTTTCTTCGTTAGGAGCGACGATATGAAAGTGCTTTTGTGACATGTTAGCTGTTGCAGGTAAGTATATGCGTGTAACCACGAGTACATATATATTTGCAAGAGTCTATGCCAGTGCATAAGCGTTTGCGCGAGTCTGTGCCAGTGTATAAACGTTTGCGCGTGTCTATGCCATTGCATAGGAATTTGCTCGTACCTGTGCCAGTCGGTTTATGCAATTGCAATTGCGTTTGCGTTTGCGCGTGCTTGCAAGGAGAAAGAAAATCGGCTGCATTTGTAACATCTTAAGAACTTATTTAAATGGCCGACTTCTCACGTATTTTCGATCGGTTTCTCATACAGAACATTAAGGTTAAGTAGTTTTTACTGAAGATAAAAATTTTCGATTTGTATATTAAAAACTACTGAACAATCTCGTTAATTTGAATGGGCCTAATGTAATCTGTAGCCTCTACTGAATGATGTTATGTAACAACTACCTAATTTTTAAATAGATCTTACTGACTTTTCTCCTTGTGTTCTAATGCATAGGCGTTTGCTCGTGCTTGTGCCACTGCATGGTTATTTGCGCATGCCTGTAACAGTGCATAGACGTTTGCTCGTGTTTGCGTCATTGCATAGGCGTTTGCTCGTGTTTGCGTCATTGCATAGGTGTTTGCGCGTGCATGCGCAAGTACAAACATTTTAAAAAATGGCTTGTAATAAATTAAGAAAGAAAAATATTTTCAAGCTCTATAAAGCTTTCATAAACGCTAGATCGTTTTGAGCTCTATATGGATTCGTGCGTAGCAGCAGTATAAAATACGCACCGATGAAAATCGACCTGGCTGGCCGAGTGAATAATGCGATCAAAATCAGGCGCGAAATGCTCGGGCGATTTATAAGCGGCACGCGTGCGCTCAAATAATTAACCTCCGGCCGCGTAAATTTGCCGTCGACGTATGGAGAGCCAGTCGAGATACTCCGAAAATTCGTCCTTTTTATTCGAAAAATATATGCGCATTAATGGATCTAGCCGCGAGTAGACACGTACCCAGTAGCACCTGGCGCAAGTGCCCCGCAAAAAGCCCCGACCGCAGAGCTCATTCGTGCGTGAGCCAGATCATCCCGGGGTACGGGGACGTCCTAATTAAAAGGAATATCGCGCATGGCTTCATGGAGTGCCGGAAATGAGAAGGGCGAGAGTTTCCCTCGGCTTCTCGGATCTCGTATTGTTTTAGCCTGAATTTCAGAGCCTGAGATTTCACGAAATTGAGAAAATGTTTTTTAGCGGAAAAAAGTTTGGCATCGACGGTGGGTTTTTAAAATTACCAGAGAGTGGGTCTCGAAAATACGCACAATTAACAATTCTCACAATTTCTGAATCTACTAAATTATTAGGCAGAGTTAAATGAAATACTAATTTATTCCGGCAGAAATGAAGCTCGAAAATTAAGGTCAATGCATTTGAAGCGGAATCGAACGAACTTATTTTCCAGCGTATATAAATAACAAAAATATGGAATATTTTCCAAGAGTCAAAAAGTACGAGCTTATGCATCTGTCTAATTGTCTCGTCAAGAAAAGGCCAAAAAACTTAATAAGAAACAAATGGAGTTGCGGGGTAAAAAAAGCGAAAAAAGAACAGAAAGAGAGGGAGAGAGAGGAAGGCACGTAAGCGGCTAGGCAAACACGCACGCACGTGCGCCGGCGCATTCATCAATAGACCCGCGGGAAAGGGGAGTCCTGAGTTATGTGCGGGGTGCATACCATAAATTTAATATGCCGTGTGAAAGGCCGGGCCGAATTGAACTGCGGCGCGCGATACGCGATGCGCGGCCGCGATTCCGCGTTCGATTCCGCGTTCGATTCCGCCTGCCTACTTGGCCGCGTGATGCATCGCCGGACGCGCGTCTTTTCTCTTCCTCCTCCGCCAACCCCCCTCACCCCGTGACCGATGGTAGACGCCAGCTGCCGAATTAGAAAGCGATGGATCGCGCGGGCTCTTTGTGTCAGCTGCCACTTTGTTTATTGATTTCACCCCTTATTTTCACAGCGAATATAATGGAGTCGATTCACTTCCGGATTATACCCTCTCTGATTTGATGTTCTCTTTCGTTTTTGTTCTTCGCTCGTATTTTGATGAGGCCGGAACTTATTATTGGTAGATACATTCAATTTTGCCCAGGGTATTTCGGAATTCGTTCGTGATTCAATGGAAAAATTGATGGGGGTCAATATTATCGTAGAGAATAAGGAAGAAGTTTTTGTAATAAGAAACATTTACGGAAATTGAACAAAAGCGGCACGTCATCGCGCGAATAGTGCATAGTGTAGTTTGATGTTTATTTTCAAAATATTGCATTCCTTCGACTTCCTCAGCAATGCTGCACATAGGCACCAATATCTCCTCTTCCACTACTGGTAGTGAGCATCTAGGAGTATCGACGGGGCCTTTCGTAACAGGAGTCCTTCGAGAGCAGTAGAACAGTTCGGCGTCTCCTCTCACACTCCCGTGTGGTCTTGGAGTGTATCATGATCAGTCGCTACCTTTTTAATGGATACTTAATCGAATTGAGTATTATTTACAAATTTTTCAAACCATTTTTCTCCTACAATTGTGACTGGAATTGCTTGAAATTGAAACCAGATCATCGTTATGCTATTACTGAGGGTATCTCGTTGCGTTTTTTTTTCGAAAATTTGTTTTGATTTTTAATAATCAAGAAAAAATGGATGCCGGTAAAACAGATTCCTAACCATGGGCTTTACATCCCGTTAAAAGCTGACCAGTTCCTCTGAAATTGGCCAGAATCTCGTGAACAACTTCTGACAGCTTTCACCAGGATCAAAATGATGCTGGCTACTAAGTTTTCTAAACGAAATTATATTGTACGGGATCATCCAATAATCATATCTACATTTTATTTATTGAATCATTGAAAAGATCATCAATGCAATAAAGAAGACATAATAATATTTTATGAAAGAAGATCAAACTTTTTAAAAGCTCCCCTGCATTTATTAATAAAGCTCAGTTCGAAAAAGAAAGCCTTGTACAACACAAAAAAGAGCAAGTAAGCACGAAATGCGTTATCGATAATGAAATTCGAGATGATGGATACGAAGGCGAATAATAAGGTATCGATTTATTCAGATCCCATGCTAATTTATCCGAAAGTCTTTAAATTTAAGCTCCGTTTCTATAGACCGAGGGATCGCATTTATTAAAACTCTTTCGAGCGTGTAACGAAAGGTTTCGCGAGAGAAAAAAAGAGAGACGGTGAAAGGGGGGGTGGAGGCAGGTCGGAGGAGTGAAGGCCTCGTTAAGATGAAGCACGGAATTAGACTCGGGGCAGACTCCACTCGAGCGTCTTCCATTGTACGAACAATCGACTCGCATTCGAGGGGTGCAAAAAAGCCGAGCGTCGGCTGCCGGCAAAAACCCGGCGAATAAAAGGTCAAACCGTGCGGGGCGTGGGTGGGATGGTGGGGAGGGTAGCGAACAGTGCACGCACGCATTGATCAAGAACCCGGCGGATCTACCCGGCGTATTTCGCGGCGCCGGCGAAAAATTGCGCGCAGTTGAAAAACGCTCGGATTTAATTTCGTCCTTTATATAACCCGCGGGAATTCCTCCTGAATTTTTGCCGGGGCTCCTTTTTGTCGGTCGATGTTTTAACGAATGACGAATACTTTTTTTACTCCCGCCAACTCCACACACGTGTAGCGAGTGCTTTTTCCGTCAATTTTTTTTGCGCGCGGCTTTGATCGAGAGTTCATTTGCAGGCACGTCCGCTGCATTTATTTATTGAAATGGAAACGATCGTAGTTGCAATTATTATGAAAAATTAATGTTCATGTATGCGTACGGTTATTTTTAACCGCTTTTATTAATAATTTCCTTCTTTACAAAAAATAAAAACGTTAGTAATTTTAAATTATAATTAAATTAAGCACCTTTATCATATTAAAACTTAAACTAGAAAATTTGTGAAAATCGTTTGATGTGGCGAAGTAAAAAATGAACCTACTATAGTGGAGAGTTCGCCAATGATGGCTAACTACAGCTGGCGCGGTGCATTCAACTTGTACTTACTACATGCTCCTTATAACCTGTAAGCCATTCCAAGATAAACCTAAATTTCCGGTAAGCCATTCCAAGATAAACCTAAATTTCCTTCTGGGTATGTTAATCATTCCTTTAATCCAGCTGCTGCGTATGGAGTCACCAACAAGTGCCTTGGTATGTCCGCAGCCCTGTGAGCTTCTCCACCCCTGCAATCGTCTCTCATTAACCCATGATCGGTTGCACGCCACTAAAGCGCAGCTGGGTATAGCCACTGACGCTTCAGTGGCTCTAATCCCAGCTGAGCCTCTCTTTGCTAGCCTGTCCGCTTTTTCATTGCCGATGATGCCGGAGTGTTCTGATACCCACCGGAGTTGCTCGCCAGAGCATCCAGAACATCCCGATATTTCTTAACCTCCGTTGATTTAACCTCTACCTTGTTCAGAGCTGATAGAGCCGCTTTGTTGTCAGAGTAGATGTAGACGTCTTGGTTAGACCATCCCTCCTCTAGCATGTGCTCCACGCAGCCTCTGATTGCTCTAACTTCCGCCTGGAAGACGTTGGCGTGTTTGTCCAGGGAGAAGACCAGTTCTCTATTGCTTCCTTTCAGACAAGCACCAGCTCCAGTACCTTTGTTGTCTTTGGAGCCGTCAGTATACTATCATTTGGAGTTTCCTCCCTCTGGTCCTACTGACGGATTCTCCTCTTCTCTGGGTGATACGGACACTTCAAACTTCTGGTCAAAGAAGAATTTCCGTGGCCCCCTATCCAGAGTCATGACGACTCGGCCGAGGTTGAGGTTGTCAACAATGTCAACATCCTCAAGCTCAAGCCAATCCTTTGAGGTCCTGATTTGCACTTTAAATGCGACGGACCTTACCATTACGTCTAGGGGGAAGATTAAGCACCAGCTCCTGAGTCTGTAAATAAAGCAGACCTCATTTACATAGTGAATCCCCTTTTATGAGAAATGTTTGGCCATCCTCAATACGATGCAGATATTTTCTATCGTAGATACGCAAAGATGGGAAAACAAATATTACTGATATCATATATAGGTTATGAAATTTTTAAAAGAAGTAAAGTGTTTATCTTTTAAGTACCCAGGGATGAATTTTAATTTGTTGACATTAATAATAAACGAAAAAAATTCTTTGCATTTTATACAAGAACAAACAATCGAAAAAGCAACATCAAAGCGTTTATTTTTCCGGGATGAAGGAAAGACTAAAATCGCCTTTGAAAACATTATTATTTCTGGAGAGGAATGAACAAAGGAAAACTAAAGCATAAAAATTGCTCTAAAAAATGCAAAATGGTTCACGGCGAAATACCGAGAAAAGGGGCGGGGGAAGAGCGATTTCCCGGGCTCGCAGTGTTGAACAAAGAGAGTGCGAGATAATACACACGGCATAAAAGACGAATAAGACGGCTTCGGGGGAGGAGAAAGAGGGGGGTGGGAGGCCGGAATCGAGCGGGCGCGACACACTCGGTGTCTCGGTCTCGCCGTTGCACAAAGGCACCCAGAAGCGACTTAGCCGAGGCTCGCCCTCGACGCGCGTACTACTCGATTCGCTCGCACTCGTAAACCGATGGGTAACGGAGCGGACGTTCAACCCTGTACAGCATCCGGGCGACTGCGTACACAGAGTCTCTCGCTCCCAGGCCAGATCCGCCAGCCGATAAGTCGCCGGCGCTCCGCCTCGAGATTATGAGAAGAAAGGCCGACTCTTTACGAGTTCGCTTTTGCCCGGGATATCTACCCCACCCACGGTCACTGTTTTCCTCCTCCCTTTAAATGTCCCCGGCGACGTTTTACGAAACTATAAACCCTCCTTTTATTCCCTTAGTGGATGCCTTTTCCATTTTGTCGCGGGATCGTGTTCCATCGGATACGTTGCGGCGGATTTTAAAAGCCGATCCGGTTTCCTCGATTTGTTATTTTTCATTATGCACAAAGTGCACGGCGCGCCGCTTTTTCTTTTTTAAATTTATGATTCCCGACGAATCGGATACTCTGTTATTTATAGGAAATGAAAAATTTTATTTTGGCTTACGCTCTATAAATCATCTTACCTAGCGTTTGCGGTATAAATCTTGAATTTGAAGTAAAAAATTTAAACTAAAAGATAAATTTTGCTAGCGGAAGTTTTTTTTAACTACGGAAGATTATACTCCGTGTAAATACGAATTAAAATCTTGAAAGTTTACTAACCTTTAGTTAAAACTCCGGTGGCAGTAACTCTTGAGCTAAGTCATTAGAAATTTCTACAAAATTTTTGCGTGTAATCCTAAAAATAAAAGCGAACAACGTCGTGCCTTCGATAGTTAAACTCCGAACGAAATTGCGTCTCCGGTGATCCAAAAAATTTATTCACGCCGACACGGTCCTTTCGCTCGCTCGAGTCTTCTATCCCGGCAAACAAAACCGTCGGAAGAGTCGGCCAGATAATCGGCCCGTCGTTTTTCGCTCGAGTCGAACTTTTGGAGAGGCCACTCCTTCCGCCATTTTGCCCGTCGCTCGCTAATTTTCCACGAGTTTTATCGGCGCGGAAGCCCGCGAGCGTCCGGCTCGAGGCTCCCGCATTCCGCCCACTTTTTCCCGATACGCAATCTTGCGACGGCGGCGCAAACTTTCGGCGGACTTCCCCCCCGCCGACTTTGATTGGATTACCGCTGCTCCGAATTATCCGATCTT
Source organism: Eurytoma adleriae (assembly GCA_900480045.1). Taxonomy (NCBI): domain Eukaryota; kingdom Metazoa; phylum Arthropoda; class Insecta; order Hymenoptera; family Eurytomidae; genus Eurytoma; species Eurytoma adleriae. The sequence continues at coordinate 11,744 of UXGC01001226.1, forward strand.
GGCTCGGATTTTGCGCTCGCTTTAAAAATACGTCACGCTACTCGCGAGGCTCTCAACGGTTCTACCGCTATTGTGTCTTGTTCCCTGGCTAACTAGTTTCACGTGTGTTTTCAACAATTAATTTTGTTTTTAACAAAGTTTTCTAGTAATTCATTTAACAACAATGTTGTTTTTAACGAACAGTTCAATATTTTATCATTTAATTTATGATTCCATAAGCCGGTAATACCTGGCCGGTTTTCCAAAGTTTAATTTACTTGGCAAGACTTCCGCACTTCTCACAGTGATTCTACTGGCTCTTTTTCTTCAACAGTTTAATCAAGACTAATATAGAACAAAATTATTAAAAATTACTTCAAACTCCCTACGTGTTCTAGAAGTAAGTTAGTGATCATATTTTTGTTTTGTATATTGTTAGTGGACGTATGTCAAAAAACAAACTCATTATACAGTAGACTATATACGGTGCCCATTTTAAAAAGTCCACCTAGAATACCTAGACCTAGACCTAGGTCTGTGGATGCATTATTTGAAAATAACTGTACAGATAAACTGGGTATACTTTGGTAGAGTACGGTGTCATGATGGTGTCATTAGATTTGATCTTGAAGGTCATTTTCAAGGTTAATTGAAGGTCAACTTTGTTTTCTTCAATAGAAATCCCCATTTTATTTATATACATATCCATGTTAGGGGTAATGTAAGCCGTAATGGTCAAGAATTTGTAAATAATCTAAAAATTAAGACAGGAGGATTCTCCATATTTATTTTGACATTTTTTATTGAGATTTTCACCCATACGGGTTACTTGAACCTCTCACATGGATACATGTCTAAACATAAAATTTCCCATTGCTTCTGAATCTGCCATGAAAAATGGGGGTTTCTATTAAAGAAAACAAAGTTGACCTTGAAAATGACCTTTAAGGTCAAATTACCATTGCGTTTCCAGTTTTTTGAAATAATGCATCCCTGGAAAGTTATTCAGGAGGATGATAAAATGGAACACTCTCTGCAGAACCGATAAAAGAAGTGGTTTGTTAATGGATGAATGACAATTAATTTAAAAGTAAAACAGTTATCTTTTCTGGCATGTTTTGAATTGACGTATTCCTGTTCAATTGCAGCCGAATGGTTAGTTGCAGTTTACCGACCTCGTCAAATCCAATCAAACTTTACTGATAATTTCTTTAGAGCTTATTTTTTAAGCTTAATAAAACTCCAAAAATATTTAAAGATGCTTAATATAAGTTACGTAATACTGTTTTCAAGAAGGACTGAAATATTGTTATAATAATTTATTTAAAGAAGTTTACTAAAATTCAAACAATTTACAAGAAAGTAAATTGCTGAAACCATTTACGAAGAAGAACAGACTTGTTCAGAAAATATAACAATTAAACTTCGCGAAAGTTTTCCGTAATAAAATGCAAAACTTCCAAGTGAGCCGTAGAAACTAGATGACCGATAGCACTCGCGCCCCAGTAAACTTTACTTTTGAAATCACAATCGAAACAATCATTATTGTTTTCGCGAGTACACGGCTATTAAAACCATTATTTCAAAATAGATAAAAAGAGTAGAGCACGAGCGAATAGAATAATAATAAAAAGAAGAGTGCGCTTTGAAAGTTTTAAACGCTTTTGTAGCAAAATATTGGCTCCGATGGGCGTCAAAATTGATTTTCCGCCCCTGCGAACAAAGACAGCCCGCCCGCGGAAGCGGGAGACGAGGAAGACTTTAAAAATTAAAAATTCCTCGTCCATCAACGTCGGGTGCGCCGCGATGAAATCAAGTGGGACGGGTATCGTTTATTCTTTTGACGGAAAACGTAAAAACATTTCGCCCGTCGGAGCGGAGAAAAGTACAGCGGGCGCTCCGCCGTGAGAGACAGGCGATTACGGGGCTAACGAGGCTGCAGCGCGCGGGATTCCCCGGCCGAGGCCGCCACGCGCATGCGCGCCCCAGCGCCGGCAGCTGCTTGCCCCGAAAACGGAAACGCGCCGACTTGACGCAGCTACTCCCTTCCCCAGGACAGATGCGAGGCCGCATAATAAACATCGCTAAGACGCTACCGATGTTCGCGCCAGGCCCGTTTCCTGTTTGCCTCACACGTAAGCTTGTTTATTCAATTAATGCTTTATTTAAATTATTGGTTTGATCTATCACTGGTAATAGAAATTAAAATAATAATTATTTTTTGTAATTTATTGATAAAATATCGAGTACGAAAAGAAAGAAGCTGGTTGCGCAAATAGCCAAGCATCATTTGTATTTATTTAGTAATGGCTGACTATATACGTATTTTTCTACTTAAAATATAAAGGATTGTTCTTATGAAAATAAAGAATGTGTCTGAAAAATAAAGCTTTTGCTTTTCATGAAGATAGAAGTTTAAGTAGAAGACTATAAATATAGTCAGACATTTTTGTCTGACAACCTGGCTGCGACTTGACGCCTCCCCAGGACATCCCCTTCCCCAGGATAGATGCGAGGTCGCATAATAAACATCGCTAAGACCGTGCCAGGCCCGTTTCCTGTTTGCCTCACACATAAGCTTGTTTATTCAATAAATGCTTCGTTTAAATTATTGTTTTGGTCAACGTCAATCTTTGTAGAGAAGTCAATTGGGGTCTCACATATTCTACTTCCAGATAAACTGTAAAGTTGAGACATCAAAATTACTCTAATATTTGTTTTGAAATTTGTTTGATTTAAATAGAAAAGGTTAACACATCTTTTGTAATTGACAGAAGTTTATTTCTTTTTTCTATCCTTAGAATATTTAAGTACACATAAATTTGGATAGTATTTTATTTTCCTTCGAGTAATTGGAGGTCAGAGGTCAGAGAAGTAGGAATTTTACCATTATCATATTTACGATTTGCAAATGCACAATAACATCTATTTTTACAAAAAACTTAACAAAATTTAAAAATAGAAGCGTATCGAATTTAGTTTTTCTCAATGCTTGGTATATGTAAGTAGTATACGGACAATCTAGGTCAGACTCTTGTTTTTATCAATTGTGTTTTCTTTTAGGTAATTGGATCATCTACTCGAAATATTTTATTTCAGGTTCATTGGGATTCTCTTTCGGTGGATGAAGTTATGCATTTGTTACAAATAATTAAATGTAAATATCTAATTTAGTAAATTTATTGGAATGAACAGTATGCGAAAACAGTGTTAACTCGGTGGGTCATCTACTCAAATAATATTATTATATTTCAGCATAAATAAATGGAAACAACTGAATGAAAATACAGTATTTAACTTATTAAAATGTAAAGCAAACAAAAACAATGCGTTGCATCTGTTCTTACATATTTACTATACATATATATGGCGATAAACAGCACCGAATGTAAGTATTTGAATCATGCTGCTTTTATTTTTACTCCAATATAGTTAGAAAGCAGCTGCTAGGTGGCGATGGTCCACCATGACTGATTTTAAAAATGTCACATGCTCCAGAGGTGACTCGGTTGGGACTGTATAGTTAATTACTTGTTTCCTTGTGAAAATCCACACCGAACTAGCGGGTGGAAATTAAGCTTCATCTTGCGATATCTGACTTGTTTTATTCATCAAACCCTGCCTTCCGAGTTGATCGACTCTTCAATATCCCCACATTTCCTTCCTCACGAACATCCAATGCTGATCTACCTCCACGTTTGGAACCTGATGATCATGGCCAATGGGCCCTTACTACAGGATTCGGAAAAGCAGGCCCCATGGAAGTGACCCAGCACAACGAGACTGCGGAGAATAGTGGATACCATACTCATGTCTGTTCAGAAGCATTGAACTTGCAAAGCGGCTCCAGTATTCCCATAAGTGATCAATCAAACCGGTTGTCTTAACTCGCTGAGTGCATAATATAGTCTTACTTACAAGGATTGGCCAAGGTTCTGCAAGAGCATCAGTTCATCGGTGACACTATCTCACTGGTCCTTTCCTGCACAGAGAAAACGATGACTCTAGGTTCATAAAGAACTAGGTGAGTCAGGACAGCACTGTGTCCTCTCCTTATCCAACGTAGAAGCCATCTACGAGATCTTCACAGCAACCAATATTTGCTAAGAGTCTCTTCTCAACTGAGATTTCGAAGACATCGACACTCTTCATTGTCGTATTTTCCTGCTGTAGATGTCACCTTTGTGTGTTTCCAATGTCAATATATACTTGGATTCCGTACAATAAAGTTATTCCACACGCGAAAACCTCTCATAACATACAACTACAAAAGAGAAAATCAAAATTTCATGAAAGCACGAAAATATTAAAATTACTCATATCCTCATCTCTTCTTCCTCAGTACTACTGAACGTTTGCCAAAATAATTTAAATATCCACATCGACGCAGCACCGACTCAACTAACTTAAATCCAACCGAGCGTGTGCGCCGCGAGTCCACAGGGAGGGGGCGAGACACGCATGATTTCGATTCGGGACGAGTGCGGCCAGGCGAGGCAGCTGCGCGCTCGCACGCACACGCGGCGCTCGGGCATTGTAATTGCGAAATAAACAGGCAAACTAATTAATGTCCGCCGCAAGCCCGAGCCGCGATACGCTCTTTGAGCTTAGCCGTGCTCCCGCGCGGCACACATCGCGTGATCCTTGAGAATGTTTTATGAAGCGCCTTTTTCGCCCGAGCCTTTGGCTCTCCACCGTTTTTTCTTTCTCCTTCGCCGAGCGAGCCTCTCTCCACCGTTAAAGTGGATTTAGATGAATGAAGAGAGACGTTACTCGAGTCGACGGCGCGGGCTTGTTGTTTTTAATGCGAGAAAGCGCTTTATTGTTCGCTGTGTACTGCGGCTTATTAATGCACATGTATCGAGTAAGGCACGCAGAAATTTACTCGTGCATTTTTATGTTACTTCATGTTAGCCTTCTAGGTTAATTTGAAGTGTATTTTTATCAATCGTAAATAAGTTGGACTATAACTTAATTAAAAAAAAAGTTAAAAATGATCTCTAGTATGATTATTATGAAAAATGAAGGAACTTGGAAATTATGTGGAAGTAAATATATCTGTGCATTAAATAAAAAAAATTAAAAATTACCCCAAGTATGATTATCATGAAAAATGAAGGATCTTCATATGGATTGGTACGTTATAATATTACGTGAAAGGAAAAGTATAAATTTTCAATAATTTAAAATTCTTTCGAGAATTTATGTTGCCATGTAATTAATTCATATTACTATGAATTAAACATCTCGTGACACGCTGCAATAAATTACATTTTACATTGTTCTCAAGGGTGTAATAAAATGATTAAAATTTGCAAGCACAAACTTTAAAGAACAAAAGTCCCCTTAGCTTACCAAGATTTTCAAAGCTTTTTTTGAAATTCCAGAGACGTGAGCGTGCAATTTTCCGACCCTATTCCGGCCGACGAGTGCAAGAAAAATGGCTCGCGCAAGCAAAAATCGACGTGTTCTTGAAGCGGCGGAAAAGTTTGAAAAAAAAAGAGCGAGCGAGAAAAGTGGAGCGCGGAAAACAAAGGGAATTCGGTGGGATTACATTGAAATCGACTGATATCGCTAAATGAAAGCGGGAGCGAGCTTGCGGGGCCCGGGACTCGTATTTTCTCAGTCGCAATCTGCAGCGAGGCAAACGCACGGCGCTGCGGAACAATGAAGAGGGCCGCCCGGAAGTCTCTTTGTAACGCCGGATTTCCGATGTTTGCTTTTATATAGACGGCTCGCCCCGTGCCCCCGCAGGAAGCACGGGTCCTCCTGCCTTACCCGAGCTTCCCCTACCCTTCCTCCGGTTTCCTAATTTTTAATAAAGATGCGCGGATGGTGAACTGAACGTATGTTCCATTTTAAACGTAGACTCTTCTTCAAAGTTTCTTTTTCAGTGTAAACGTAAGTTGTTACGCTTACAGAATGATAAATGAATTATTTTGTTACTTATGAAATTACGTGTTATAAAAATATTCAAATAAAAATAAATGCAAAATATTAATTATAGGAAACGTTGTTTTTATTTTTTGAAGTAAATAATGTTATATTTAAATTCATAAATTGTTGACTGTTTGAACAACAAGTGATATGCAGTGAGAAGGTTAGTCCATTTTAATCTATCCTACAAAATAGACCTACGTAAAAGTGACCTTGGCGTTTTTTTTAAGATGAACTTTCATTTATTTATTTTTTTTTTAAACAGACTATTTTGACTTCATACTTTAAAAGAGCGGGAAGTTTTACATTCAAATATGTAACCACATTAGTAGTCAATGTGACCGAACCTGAAATTTTGACATTTCTGACAGAGGTTAAACCATTTTGACCTCTAACAAGGAAATCGTATCAAGAATAATAATTTTTGGATTCTTCATAGTGTGAAGTAGAAAACAGATTCCTATTTGAAATAAACCTCCATTTTTGTATTATTCGTATTTGTTTACGTAAATAAGTAATGTCTGACTGTATTCGCATTTTTCTACTTAAAAAATGCTATTGCTGCATTGACTTATTATTCTTTTTTAAAGCTGGATTAGTTTTACGTGATTGCATTTGAAATAAACCTTAATATTTATATCAATAGCATTTATTTATGTAAATTAGTAATGTCTGA
>UXGC01001227.1:0-30132 GCA_900480045.1 Eurytoma adleriae
TCCTTCCTGTAGGCGGGCTTCTCGTACTCGTCCTTGTAGTACTCCTTTCTGTAGGCCGGTTTGTGGTGGTACGACGGCTTGTAGTCCTCCTCGTAGCTGTAGGCGGTCTCCTCGGAGCTCTCCATCCTGCGGGCGGTCTTCTCGTCGGAGTCGTCCATGTGGGCCGTCTCCTCGGAGCTCTCCATCTTGCGGGCCGTCTCCTCGGAGCTGCTCGCCCGGCGCATCGCCTCCTCGGAGCTGTCCGCCTTGTGAGCGGTCTCCTCGGAGCTGTCCGCGTGCTTCCTGTGGTGGTGATGGTGATGCTGTCGAAGGAAGAAACGGAATTTAGGAAACGAAAATTCTTCTTAGATCGAGAGGAAATACGGTCGATCATTTTTTCTTTTTAAACTATTTTCAATGTAACGCTTGTCTACGTACCTCTGAGTAGCACCCGGCTACCAGAATGGCCAAGATGACGAACGATAGCTTGTTCATGTTTTTGGTTCACTATTGAACTTGTTCTCGGATGAGACTGTTGAATCGTTCGGGCTTTCCGCCGCTTTTATACTAATTTCCTCGAGACGAAAATGGGGAAAACGTACGTAATCGTGCATACCTCAAAATTTCGTACGGTTTCATTCAAATTCCGCGGTAATCGCAATTCGCTTCAAAATTTCTTTTCAATTTTTTATTATCAGCCTGGGAGAAATTTTCTTTGTATGGCACTTATCACCACTGCGGATTACGCACGACACCGCGAGCCACGTCTCGTGTTGCAATCTCATGTCCGAACCGAGTGCAAGACGCCTTGAGCCAAGACATGGGAATTTCTCAAATGCATTCAAATTCAAATGCAATAAATTATTAATAATCTCGTAAAATTGGTACAAGTTTTTTTATGTTTTATTTTGTAACTGACTGGTTTCTGTTACGGAAGGTTCACTGCTAGTCAGCAGTGGTTTGGAACGTTTTCTTAAAGAGTTTTTCAAATTTTTTTGAAAATAAATAAGTAAATAAATATTTCTTTCAATATTTAAAAAAATAAAAGATTTATTTGTTTAGTTAATTATTTATTAAAACATTGATTTAAAAAAGGAAGCGAAAACACGAAGTTTTGAAGTATTGAAAATATATATAATATTAATGTATTTATGGAGAGATAAGGTTATTGTTATTATGAGTCGAATATTGTTTATACATATTTTTAGGGGAATCCCGTTAAATAGCGGGACATCCCGTTAAATGTTTTATTTGCTGCAAAAAACATTTCTTAGCACATTTTATTAAAAATAAAGCATTTTAAAAGAATATCATTTTTGCATTGATGTATTATTATACACGATAATTATATATGTTGTTTTAATCGAGTTTAACGAACTGAAATTAATTTTAAATAAAATATTTAGAGTTATAAGGATAATTACAAAAGCATCGAAGTCATAACAAATAAATAAATAATTGATTCATAATGAAAATCATCTCTGCATGCCTTATCCAATAAATCGTACGTAAAATAAAATAGAAAACTAAAGAAAATCGAAATTTTCATTCACTTTACGCGATTTTTCCGACAATATTCTCTATGCATGTTCTAGACGCATTAAATTCGGTCGAGTGTGTATGTGTACCATAAGCACGCGTCCTCTATATAGTACACGTAAAAAATGTGCGAACAGATATTTCTCAGGCATTTTTTTAATCCTATAGAACACATTGGTTCATTTTGAAAATCTGCAACGTTTACAGTGGGGGTTGCATTCACATTCCATTTCAAGAAAGCAACGCGACGCTCATTTAGCGCTTGCCGAGGATGAATTCTTAGCAGAGGGACAAATCGCTTCAATGAGGCGGGGCAGCTGCGGCATGGGCCTTTCTTATCCCCTAAGTCGGATGTGCTTCTAGGCAAAGGCAACCATGGAAACTTCCATTAGTTTTTGTAACTTAAGAAAATTTTATTTAACGTGCACATGTTATAATAATTGTTCTTAAATTATACTCGCTTTGATTTTTTACGTTTATTCTTAAAAATAAATTCACGTTTTTTTCATATAATATTGCTTTAACATGGATTTGTAATGAGCACTAAAGAAACTAAAATATAATGCTTAATTTTATTGCATTAGAGTAATACTATAAACTTATGTGTAATCCCTATAAGTTTGACACATTTTTATTTTCACGAAATAATGCAAACTGCAGTATTTACTGTAACGGTCACTTAGGACCACTACTACGATATATGTATGTATAGGTACACATGTATACATATATATTTAGGCTTACCTTACCCCCACTCACTTCTGAATACTCTTCTATAGCGTCTCAAGCAGTGTTGGCTGGAGAGTGGAGAGTTCCCGCCATTCGCCTACTGGTCGAGCGTGGTCGAGCGTCGCTCGAGCTCATTCCACGATGGGCCGCAAGCGGAAGCAGATCTTGTAAGTACACCACTAAACTCGTACTCTAGTTAAGTCATTTACAACAAATTTCAGTTAAAACTATTTTTTTTATTTGAAACGTATACCTATTTTTAAATATCTAAATAATTTTTATAACGGACGGTGGATACTTTTGAAATTTCTAGGTTAAGGTAGTCACGTTTTTCATATTCAAATTATTTTACTTAGTAGATATTACAAACTTAATATTTGTGGTTTATGCAGAGATGAAGTGGTTTTTTTAAGACTAAAAATAGATATTTTTACATAATTCTATAAGATTATTGCCTTTTTTTTATCTTGATATGAAACAACATTAATGTTTTTACTACTTTTTATAAGATTGTTAAGTATTAAATTGCTTTTCAAACAAATTATTAAAAATGTCATATATTAATTAAAATTAAGTATCAGAAGGAATTTTAAAGTTTAATTGTATTCTTAAATCCATGTATTTTACTTATATTTTGTGTGAATAGATCCGATAATAATATTAATTCATGCTGTTGGATTTTGTATTATTTCGGGTTAGGTAGATGGTATAGGGTTAAATTTTATTTTTATTTACTTTTTCTAGATTAAACTTTCCAAAGCTGCATCCATGAGCAATGTTGTCACAAACTTCTGGCTACAAAAATGAAACTGGCAGAGAAATGGCGATAGATTAATCCAACAGCCATGAAAGAAGCAGTTAAAGCATTTTGTCATCGTACATAATTTTAAGGTAATTCTCATGTTTGAGATTATTAAATTAAATACATTTACGATATCTTATTTCTGAATTTTTATTTTAATACATTTGTTTTTATTACGTAAACATATTTGTTTAATGTATTTTTAATCATTTTCTATATAAACTTTTTTAATTCTATAAAATTAAATTTGTTCTACAATTGATTAATTTTCTATTTAGTATATAAAAAAAATTTTTAATTTCAGAATCTACATGCTGAATATAGATTATTTCAAAATGTTGCCAGTGATGCTTCTAAAGAAGATTTGCTACATAAGTTTAAGTGTGGCAGTATGGTGAATGCGAGTACCTAGTTTTCTTAAAATCTAATATTTTAAATTAACAAAATTGAATACATTGATAGAAATTAGCTCTCCAAAAAATTGAATAAGGCTGTGATATAAAACTGAAATTTCTTCGTTTCTGGTTGAAATTTATGTTTATTGTCTATCAAATCAAACAATCGTATTTTTATTTTTAATTTGTTAATGTTATTTTTGATAAGTAATTGTGGTTCAATGTATCAGGTAACAATTGGAAGGCATTTAATACTTTGAGAGAGAAGGATCAAGTTAGCTGATTTAAAAAAGTTTATAGCAACAAAAAAGATTAAAGGATTATTATAAGTATTTAATTAATTAACATTTTAAATTACTCAGTCTTCGATCATTTTCAACTAGAAAATATTAGTCCACAATAACAAATTTTGAACTGGTGAAAGAATAAAAATCTCAGATTAGCCCATTCAAAAATATGTTTAATCTTTTACAAACTTTCCAAACTAGAAAAAGAAATCAAATCTCAGGTTAGCCCATTCAAAAATATGTTTAATCTTTTTTTCTAAACTAGAAAAAGAATAAAAATATCAGGTTAGCCCATAAAAAAAATGTTTAATCTTTTATAAATTTTCTAAACTAAAAAAAGAAAATAAATCTCAGGTTAGCCCATTCAAAAATAAGTTTAACCTTTTACAAACTTTCTAAACTAGAAAAAGAAAACAAATCTCAGGTTAGCCCATTCAAAAATATGTTTAATTGTTTACAAATTTTCTAAACTAGAAAAAGAAAATAAATCTCAGGTTAGCCCATTAAAAAAAATGTGCAATCTATAATTTTCTAAACTAGAAAAAGAATAGAAATATCAGGTTAGCCCATTAAAAAAATGTTTAATCATTTACATCCTAAAGTAGAAAAAGAAAATAACTGGGAATTAGAATAAAATATTAGATATCCACATATAGAACTACAGGTTAATCTTTAAATTGGAAAAAGAATAAAAATTTCAGGTTAGCCCATTATAAAAAGTTTGATCTTAAATTTTCTAAATTGGAAAAATAATAAATTAAAATATCTTATTAAAATACTACTTAAATTGTAATTAAATTAATGCTTAAAATTGTATAAAGTTTCTTTTGGATTAAATTTTAATATGACCAAACTAGAAAAAGAAAAAAAATATCAGGTAACCTTTTTTTAAAAAAAGAATCTTTAAACAAAATCATCAAAAGAAAGTTTATAATAAAATTGTAGTAAGAATACAAATGTCAGCTCATAATAAAGAATGTTTAATAATTATTTCTATACAAGTTCATTATTAAATACTTCGACAAATGTACAAAAAACAACTTTCAGATCACTTCATGTGTAGGTAGTATTAACAATAAATATACTACATTGTCGAGTATCTTATCGCAATGTATTAGAAGCGTTTCTTTTGTGAAATTAAAACATGCGTGTAAAAAAATTGTTATTTTTTTATTACTCATATGTTTGCAAGTCAAATGTTGTTGAAAATAAATTAATTTACTTCTACATAAAATTTATTTTAATTTACGTAACCTCTCCATACCCATTTTTAGGTTTATTCTTTTATAATTTTAAGTGTTCACTATAACTGATCACTTTTTTAATTTTAATTTATTAATTTATCATGTTGATACTAACAATTATTGTCTCTGATATACATTTAAGAAATATTACTGCACTTGTGATAAGAGTAAAATAAGAAATTTTGGTTCATTTAACATACAATATACAAACAAATTTATAACTATGCATTTTTCTAAAATAATAAATAAGCAGTATAATATGTAAATTATACGTACATACATACGTATGCTTAACTCGCAATATTGCGTATTTTTCAAAATAAAATATATCAGCCTCCAACGTTCAATTTTTATTTTTTATTTTTTATCCTACATGGTCCAATATCTTCAAAATATAGTAAGTTTAACATGGGATTTGTAAAACAAAATTTACCACATGGAATCACGGATAAATATTTTTTCGAGTATATTATTCCAATCTAGAATTTTTTAATTTTTCGCAAGATTTTATACACGATTTGCAAATTAGAAATTGAAATGTATAGTTATATAACAAAAAGGAAATTTTTGCTAAGAATTATTTTTATTTAAAAGTAAATCACACCAAAAAAAATTTTAAATTTATCTTAGTACTGTAACGCCATCTGTCATTTTTCCGCCATTTTGCGACCTACATCCTTACTCTTTAGCGAGAGCATCTGCAACTGTAGAGATTTCAGCATGCATGGGATTGTGATGTGTCTTAGGGATGTGTTTACATTTTTGGTTCGTGTATGTTTTACCTGCCGTGATTGTTTTTCCTATTTGTTAGTAGTATGAACAAAAGAATTTTCGTATAACAATACCGAAATTATCGGTGTTCTTGCACTACGTGAACCCAAGTGCTAATTAATGTCGAAGAGAAAAGTTAAATATTACAATTATTGTTAGGCAATTAGGTTAGATACAGGTTAGCAAACTTCATTATTCATACATCAATTATTTATATGATTATTTATATGAAATATATGCGATACTTAATAATTTCATGCATCAAAAACATGAAATTTGTTAAGTAATAAATTATCTATTTCTATTTTTTTATTTACAATTTTCATTTTATGACTTGTTTCTGGACTTTTTTTTCTTTTTTTAAGGATTAATTAATTTTTCAACCATGTAGATAAGTAAATATTATAAAAAAATATTAAAATTGTAGGTTAAAATGAATCTAAGTTATATTTAGTATGTTATACGTTGATTTCTCAAAATGGCACTGGATATGCGACAAAGTCAATGCCTTAGCAAAGAGGCTATGCGTCACTACCTATCTGAGTGTAAACGTACTCAGGGAAAAGCTGACATGGTGGTTGTGATTTTCCATGCAAAAGTAGCTCAAAAATCTTATGGTACTGAAAAGAGATTCTTTTGTCCACCTCCGTGTATATATCTCAGGTAAATTATTAAAAGTATCTATAAAAGAAGGAAGTCTTCAGTGAATGAGTGAAAATATAAATAAATAATAAATTTTTTGAACAGGGGTAATGCTTGGTCGTTGAGACAAGAACAGATGAGAAGAGATGGTGAGAGTGAGCAGTCCTCTCAGCTTTGTGCGTTTATCGGTATAGTTGGCAATGCAGACCAAGATGTTCAACAATTGGATTTGAATAACGAGGAGCAGTATTGTGCAGCGAAGACCTTGTTTATTTCAGACTCAGATAAGAGAAAACACTTTATGCTCTCTATAAAAATGTTCCATGGAAATGGCCATGATATCGGAGTCTTCCATAGTAATCGCATTAAGGTGATATCTAAACCTTCAAAGAAAAAGCAATCATTAAAAAACACTGAGCTTTGCATAGCAAGCGGTACCACTATAGCTCTGTTTAACCGATTGCGCTCACAAACAGTTAGCACGCGGTATCTTCATGTGGATAATGATCACTTCCATGCAAGTTCCACTCAATGGAGCACTTTTACGATTTATTTATTGGACGAGGAAGAGAGTGAGAATGAAGATTTTGAGCCCAAGGATGGATATATTCATTATAATAATACTGTGAAACTGGTTTGTAAGGATACCGGAATGGCTTTACCCAGGCTGATTATTAGAAAAGTTAGTTTTCTTTACCCTTTATTTATAGTGTACACTGAAACAGATTAAACATAGAATTAATTGTTAAAGTAAAAACTTAAATGATTTAAAATAACATTACTTTCAAACAATAACAAAATTGTAGGTGGATAAGTCAATGGCAAGTCTGGAGGCAGATGATCCTGTATCTCAGTTGCACAAATGTGCTCTATTTTTAAAAGATACAGACCACATGTACTTGTGCCTGTCACAAGAGAAGATCGTGCCATTCAATGCGACTCCCTCGCCGAAAGATCCAAGTAAAGATATGATAAATGATGGTGCCTGCTGGACCGTCATCAGTACGGAGCGAGCTGAATATATCTTTTATGAAGGAATGGGTCCGGTGCAGGCACCGGTCACGCCTGTACCCACCGTTCAGTATCTCAACCCGATGGGTAGTCTCGATGTCGCTATGCTGGAATTAAAAGGAGACAATTTCGCACCAAACCTCCAGGTTGGATAATGTTTTTAACATTTTTAAGCCTAAAATAAAAAACAAATACAGATAAAAATGCAGAATGTACAATTTCTATGAGCTTATGCACACGAGTTTGAGTGGAATTTGGTAATATGCATTTCATAAATGCATATGTATAAGAAATATTAAATAACTTTTTGTCCTTCTTACAAACGAACTTACAAAAATATAATCTTATTCACGAGTATACAAAACATTTCAAGATCTTTAATTTCATAAATAATTAATGTCTTAATTGAATACGTAATTGCAGGTATGGTTCGGCGACGTAGAGGCGGAGACGTGGTATAGAACAGAGCAGAGCTTGGTGTGTGTAATACCAGACATAGGCGAGTTCGAGGGTAACTGGTCCTGGGTGAACCGTGGCCGCGAGGTACCGGTATCGTTAGTACGCAACGACGGTATTATATACCGCACCGGACTCACTTTCAATTACAACCTCGAGTTGAACCTGCGCAGGCGAGCGGCGGTTCCGGTGCCGGCGCCGCCTCAGCCAGCCCTCGCCGACGTGCCTTGGTTCCAGTATCCGCAGCACCAGCAACCTCCAGCCCAATTCTCCTTATGATCCTTCGACTAAACTTTGACCTGAAACGGAATATACCTAATTCGTCTGATAAGTTATGTATTTTCAAGTTAATTTTTATTTACAAAGACTTTTGAAAGTCACGTAATTAACTCAGACGATACGTAAGTCTCTCAGTGCATTTATAATTTATGCATTTTAAGATGAGTTTTCCCTCTTTATCATTATAAAGTTACCTTAGCAATTCACATAAACAGTCAGCTTTGAAACATCTGATCTCTTCAACTCTACAATAGTTGTTTACATGTTACATGATATTGTTACAAGTTTTTAAATTATCCAGCACTAGTTAAATAATTCAATTTACGTACTGTATTGATAATTTTATCTTTGAAAGGATTTGAATTAATCCTGTGGACCAATATTTATGAAATTCTACTGTTTCATTGAAAATGCTCTTTATTTAAAGAGAAAATTACGATCTCATCAAACCTAGTACGTAAAGGGATGTGATATTTTATATTATTTTTATTCATCATTTTTTCGTAATATATTTTTTTTCTTTATACTTTAAACTTTTAATAGTATTTCGATTTTCACTTCACTAGCCAGTGCAAGTAACCGCTAGTATGGTATATTTTTTTTATCATACTCTAATTTTTGTTCACTTTATCATTTTTGAAATAAATTTGATATTGAGTAGATATAATATTTTGGATTGAGTAGATATAAAAATACAAGTGACAATGTATTTTTGGAACTTTTATATTGTATGAAAAACGCCAGATTAAAAAATGACATTATTTGCTTTTGAATAATTTAGTTCAATTTATGCAAGGTAGTTTTTATACGTATAATAAATTGATGACAATTCATCAATGTTTAAATTTTGTAATATTTTTATAATAATGTACTCTCTGTGAGATGATAAGTCACGCAACATTTTAAGGTTGTATACGAAATGTATAAAAGTTAATAAAATATTTACATATGAAAATTTAATTAGTAGACTTTTTTTAAATAAAATCATAAATTTATGCGGTCCGAAATACAGATTCAGTAATAAATTAAATAAAAATTAAAAGCAACGTATTTTTTTAAAAACTATATTTAAGATAAAATATTTAGAATACAGACATAACTAATTAAAAAACTGAAGAATCAATGAGATATTAAGTTTTATGATTATTAAGTATGTTGGGTAGGACAAACTGAATCAAAAGAATTAATAATTAAAATAAATTATAAAGGATCAAATTATTAATAAATGTAATTGTACACTTTTTTGGAAAAGCAGAAATTTACGAATAAGACTTCATTCAGGATCAATGAGTGAATACCATTTACTTGAAACGTTAAAAAGGCCTTTGATTGATTTAATCATAAAAGACTGAAAAATAAATGTTACCTAAAGCATTTAAGGTTGATTACTAAATTGCATCCAAACATATTTGTCACGTATGTCATACTTTATTGGAATAAAGAGTATAATTTTATCTAGATTTGATTTGATATATGATGTTTGATATTGTAAAGATATACAATGCCTTACTCTATGCATTTTGACTTAAAATAAATAAGCTACAGAAAGTTACTGCTTTTAAAAATCGTGATGTCTTTTTTGTAAATAATAAAATAACACATAGTTTAATAATAACTTCTAAAACTATATCTATTATGTACAAGAATAATACAAATGTGATTACAAATACAAGCATAATACAAATTTACACCATTTACAAATGTGATAAGGAAAGAAGAATAATTCCAATGCATAAAATATAACAATATCCGTTAAGCAACAGATGACATAACTGTGAAAGCATCGCAACAAAATTGTTTACTTTGTTCAATTAAATCCTTTCACAATTAAAACGATCTAATAATTTTAAACTTTTTAAATAAGACAGTAAACCAAATTTTCCAGTTTTAAATGAAAAGTTTGTATGTAGAACAAAATAAATAAAAAGTTATTTCTTACAAAATTCTGTGTTATTACTTATACCTATAAAATTTTTATTAAAAAAAAATAATTATAATTGCTACCAAAAACTCGTTTACATCAAATATGATAACCCCGTTTCGAATTTCCCGCTGCCTTGAAAAGACAAAGACGCGCAGCGGAAGTTGATATTGGTTTCGACAGTCGACACATATCTTCTCTTTGACTGTTGCAGTTCCTTTTTGTTATGCAAGCACCGCGGTTACTCTTTATCAGTTTTGAAGTTTGAACTGACTTAATAGTTTCAGTTCGCAGTGGGTTGATTATTAAAAAGAAATAATTTGGCTTTAAGCCATTACGACTGAGTAATCGAAGTTTTCAGTAAGCTATTATTCATTATCGATTTGTGACATTTTCTGTATAGTTGCGCATTACATTTTCTTTGTTTGCGTTAAATTTTCAGATTCTTGACTTTTTTGGAAGTAGCAGTATGTCTTATATTGAATGAAATAACAATTATTGCAAATAAAGAAAATAACGTCAACGGTGAGTACTTTTTATCATATTCAAAATAAATTTTCTATAATTGATTTACGAATTTTCATTTTTTTTTAATATTTAGAGTGAATGAGAACTGTATGTAATAAAAACTGTTTAAACTCTATTCACACACATCGAAAAGAGATTTTCAAAAATGGAGAGTTTAATGAATGATTGCTTCAGTGTTGAAAGTCCATCTTTGAACTTGAATTTTAGTGGCACTCGTAAATTGAAGGCTGTTGTTGATTCTGTGTATCCCACAGTTACAGTTACTATACAACTTGTTGCGGTGGATCATCACTGTTATGTGGAAATGTCTAAAGCGACGTTTTGCAAAGTAATGAGTCATGCTACTTCAGCGATATCAGCTATGAATTGTGAATATGAAACTGAGATTTTTGAAAATGAATACATCAATGTTTTCACTGAAAGGATGCACAATAAATGCGCAGTATGCTTTATAGACTATAGAGGTATTCGAGTAAACATGATGGTAAAGACATTCAAAAGTATGAAGAATAAGTCCCATCAAATTTTGTCTGAGTGCCAATCAATTTATGGCGCAATTAATAAAAAAGCAGCCCAGTTTAAAATCATTGCTGATTTAATTTTTAATAAGATTGAGCACTGTCAACTTGACAATGAAGAATTTAAGAATTTTGTCAGTGGAATTAAACAGCATATTGACACGTTGTATAAGCTTAAGGCACCTTGTGAACAAAATCTTGAAATTGATTCTGGAGATGATGATTCATTATCTGAATATGAAGATTTCAGTTGTCATCGGTGTGGCTGTACATGTAGCAATTATCGATAGTCTTCTTGTTTCTAATTATTAAAATTCATTAAGTGCTTATAAGGGTTTTATTGTATTGAC
Organism: Eurytoma adleriae; assembly: GCA_900480045.1. NCBI lineage: Eukaryota > Metazoa > Arthropoda > Insecta > Hymenoptera > Eurytomidae > Eurytoma > Eurytoma adleriae. The sequence goes on from UXGC01001227.1 coordinate 11,452, forward strand.
AAGATATTATTTGGATAATAATGTAAAAGTAACATCTTTAAAAACTGTTTATATGTCATTTATAAACTTTAAATAAATGAAAGTAGCATGTAAAATTTATGGATTAGACATTTTTTGTAAACAAAAAATCTAATTTGTTCATCATGACTCACAATTTTTTTTTAGAGGAATACAAGTAACAATAGCAGCTTATGTTACAAAATTAAACGTACAAAACTGAACGTTAATTATGATTTGATATTTATATAACTTTCATTTAAATAATATTTTTTCCTTTTCAAATTTACGCAATATACTGTTATTTATGTCTCATAAATAATATTATCCAAAGGTATAAATAAAATCTATTTGTCGTTTAATTCAAAAGCGAATAAAAAATTGATCGTTCACTTTTTACAAACGTACACACTCAGTGCGCTTTAAATCATGTAATCATCGGTTCATCTTCAAGGTGCTTCGGTGCTGTCGCATGTGTAAAAATCCTCTTGACCGATGCCGTTTAAATGCTCGAAAACAACCTGAAAGCCTGTGTTCAAGGAACCGACGACGAAATTCGGTTCTTTCATGAGTGCCATCGACTCGTCGATCGTAGAACTGATTTTCGTCAGCAGCTCTTGGTCGTGAGCATTGAAGTTTAAAATGTCAGCGCTGAGATCCGCGACTTTGCGGTAGAGCTTCAGGCTTTCGTTGAACTTCCCTGGCGAGGATTCCAATTCCTAAAAAAGAATCGCGTTCGCCATAGAAGAGTGAAACCTTCACTTAATCTTATAAGAGTGAGAGTAAATTCAAGTTTAATCTTACGTTAAATTGTCCATTTTCATTCTCGTCGCAGGGCCATTGTTCCTCGCAAGCCTTGCATGCACAAGTGAAGTTGTGGTAGCGCAGACAGCGTTTCCTTACTTGCAGAGGAATGGTCCAGTAGTCGTTGGTATACGATATGAAGATCTGAAAATGTATTTTAATAAATTACTCTCATTTTAACATTATGTAAACTAAATGTTTATAATGACCGTAAGAATTGCCTAGATCTGATGAATGTTAGAAGCTTTTACTATGATAGCCGCATATTAGCAAGTCGAAAATTTTAAATAATAATGTTGCCAGTTACAATAATATAAATCGAGATTGAAGATGATCAAAAACGCTTTTTAAATTTAATTTTGTAGCTATTTTTTGAAACTGCTTTCTCAATTGAATGAAAATTAGCGGACAACATTATTGTACCTGAGTATTTTCTTCAATTGGTTTGAGCGCATAAATAATCAGCTTTCGCCCTTTTGTGTAACACTGCGCTGCGTTCGGTATGCAGCTGTGGTTGATTAGACTGCCTAGCGGTGATATCGCAAGTGCAATAACATTGCAACCCCTTTTTAAACAGCTTTGCGAATCACTAAGTGTTTGACAGTGACGCGATGGACTTAGGATCTGTAAATGTAAAACAATTATCACAAAGTATAATCTATGGAGGATAGTGTAATAGACAACTGAAAGATATTCAAATTTTCGTGTAGAATACAATTCAATTTTTTTTTTTAATTAACATGTTCGTTAAATAATTTGGTAACTTCATTTTTATGTCCTCGTCATTCGCTTGACTGAGTCAAGGGTTACCTCTGGTAACACTACTGGTCCAACGTATTGTCGGATAGTAAAATGCAAGTAACCGAATTATTTACGGAACTGAAAATGTAATTAACTAACAACTTGGCGATTGATTTTGTTTATCTTGTACAGCTTGATGATGAGAGCACCCAGGAAAATAGCGTCATCGTTTTCTACAAGTTCACTTATCCCGTTCCATTTGTAATGTTCGCCAAGCACCTCGGTATACTTAGCCAGGCATATGACGATAAGCGATACAAATTTGATGAAACGATCCGATGTGTACGCGTGATCCTTCACGTCGTCGCTCAGGCTCAGTATACTTTGAAACGTGTCACTTTCAAACTTTCCGTCCCGCACGAAGCCGTTCAATCTGACATCTGACCAAAAAATGCAAGTGATTAATAATTAATGAATCATTGATTTAATTAGAAATTATTAATTTTAATTATTTAATCATTAATTACTAATTCCATTTTAACAAAAAATGAAATTGGTAATAATGACGTTCGAAACTTCATTTATGAAGAAAACTGCTCCTGTTAGAAATGCCGACCAGCGGTTAGGCAGCCGTTGGCCAATGTGAGTTTGTTGGCCAATCATCCCTACCAGGGTACTAATCCTTCCAAATTTACACGACAAGTAATTCATTAAAAGCAAAAATTACCTTCGCACTGGTCGACGACTTGGAGTTCGCTCCTGACTCTTTCGACGCAGCCGAGCTCCTTGAAGCCGCGGCACAGCAGCCTGAGGCAGGCGTCGAAGGACTTGACGAGCTCGTCGTCGAAGCAGCTGAGCCGCGGCAGGACGGAGCACTCGAGGTCGTGGTACAGGCGGCGGGCCTCGGCGCGGCACGCCTCCGAGCAGAAGAGGGCCCAGGCGCAGTTGGGACAGGCGAGCGCCGACCAGCCGATCGCCAGGCAGTGCGCGCACATGCTCAGGGCGTGCCGCGACGCCACGTTCACCGTGTAGAGACGTTCCACCAGCAGCACCTCGCCGGGGCCGAAGGCTCGCCGGGCCACCAGGTGGCGGCCGTACTCCGGCGTGTGCTGGATCAGGAGCGAGCCCAGGGACGTCGGCTCGTGCTCCGGGGTGGATGCGGGTGGGGTGGGGCTTGCTTTCGCGTTGTCCTCCTCTGCGGGAAGACACGTTCAACAGATTGGTAGAGATGTTATGAGAATTTGCGGATCGCTGAAGCACAAAAGTATCGATCAGTTAATTACATTTTTTTTAACTATTTCGAAGCGTTTTTTTTTAATAGTCAGAGTGAAGTAGCACACTTGGTGGTGATGCAAACAATTTTTTAAAATCTTTCTAGAAATTTGGCTTTGTTTGAAAAAAATTGCAATGGTATAAAAAATTCGATTGGCTTTTAGTGATTCAATCAGATCTAATGTTCAGGCTATTGTCATTCATTTTTTTAACGAGTGGTTTTCGGTATATACAATCAGAAAAAAGTCGAATCTCTAACCATCTTTGTCCAAAGTGATTTTTGTGCTACTAAGAAGTTTGCCGAGCACCTCGTCGATGTTGCCAGAGTCATTTTGAAGATCAGTGAGAACTTGTTCAGCCTCCTCAAATGTCTCGCGGCTACCGACCCGTGAACCCAGTGCCGACAGGCACTTTGCCTTCCTGCAGAGTAACTTCACTTTCATCGCGTCGTTTGGATTTCCGATCAGGGCTCGCAGAGCTCGATCTACGTCCAGCACGCAATCCTCGTACCTACGAGTAAAATGATCAAGTGTTATCTTTCTTCTTTTACGTAGAAGTGTTGTAGAGCTCGTTGATCACTAAAGCGCGTAAAAAAATATCGAATCTAAATGGAAACAGTTAATGTCCGTTTTGACCAGCAAGTGCGCGTATAACGGCGCAACTTTCTTCGAGATATAAGCGATTAAAATCGGCAAAAATGTCTCTTTACAATACGATCGATCTCGAAGCGATAAAATTTCCTTTTACCTGCGAACGTGCAAAAGTAGAGCCGATCGATGAGCGTAGGCGAGCGTGAGTTGGTCGGAGTCGACGGGTGCATACATGACGCTCTTATTATACAGCTCGAGAATCTTCTTGTGCACCTGGTCGTTGTTACCGTGATCGCTCTTGAAGAGAGCACTGCCCTCGCACCTCGCGCTCTCCGACGTCTCCGCGTTCTTCCGGCTCTCCGAATCCAGTCGATCGCACAGATCCAGCAGTCGACGAGTCACTTGCCGCGTACTCAGCATGTTTTTCAGCATCTCCTTGTAGGTATCCATCGTGCGCAACCTTTGTGGCAAATTTGAATTTGAACCGTTTTATAAATAAATTATAATTAAAGCCTTTTGAAAACAGAAATGATTCAGAAACCGTCAAATTTATTTCATTTCGACGATTAGGATGAAGGAGGTGTAACTCGTCGCGGATTCAAGAAGGTGCTACTTCGGTGTGGCTTCGGTAATGTCTTTAAGAAGCGTCTTCGAGTTAGCAGTCTTCTCGTCTTAATCGTCAATTATTTTACTATTACAATGTCATTTAATCTCGTAAAAGATAATTCGATACTTATATTTGCTTATCATTTAGAAAATTGTGGATTTTGTTATCTTAATAATCAGATGTTGGTTTTACAAATAAAGAAACGCCACTTATTGTAAGTCAATGGAGTACGAAAACAAAAGGACGGTATAGCTTGTTCTTTAAATAGGTTCAATTCTCCAGATGCAGCCGGACTTTGTTCGCTACAGTGGAAAGACTATTCAAAAAATTATAGCATTTGTTTCTAATATAGATTTAGAATAAATGAAAAAAAATGAAAATTTGAATAACATTTTATTTAAAATGTTATTATTTTTATCATTTTTATGCTGTAAGTGATTATATTGGTAAAAAGTTTAATTTTATTTAACAGATTGAATAATAAACAGAAAAATTGTATAACAATTCGATTGACTGATAAAATATTGGGTTGAGCACTCTTGCGCCTAATAATATTAACTTTTTAGTGTAATATTATAATATAATATGAAATAACAAATACATTTAAATTGTATATATTTACAAAACTATATTTCGAGATTAAGTGATTACTGTCAACTACTGTACTGACCTCGGTACTGACCCAAATATTCTAATTAATTTATAACAATTATAATTATTTTGAAATTTAATTGATAGTATGCTTAACAGATTTCTTTTTTATGGCCCAGAATTTCGTGTCCATCTCCTAATATTATCTAAACGTTGGAGTAACGTTGTGCACGACAATTCGCATAAGTTTCTAAACATAAAAAAAAAAAACAAAATTTAGCATTTGCGTACGAGTGCAGTTAACATCAACATTAACGATTCGTAAGATATACGTATCCTCACGATCAAGTTTTTAACACGCAAGCTGATTTTACCTTCACGCATGCACCGATGTCAACTCTAATATCCGAGTTTATTAAATCTAATTAGATCTCGGTTTACTTACGTATATGTGCTACAATAATAGGCACTTGCGCCGACGCTCTGTTGTGGTCTCGTGGGACGAACGACTGTAATAATTTTTACGGGCGCGGTATAGCTCGGAATGTCGGATGCACATACCCACACTATCAAGCTGTTCAAGTCTGCGTTTGCGTGATTATCACTGGCTAACTTCAGGGAGCACGGGAGAAGAGTTCATGATAAAATAACTAGAATTGGAAGAAGATTTAGTAATAAGGTAATAATGTTACTAGACTCTAAAAGAGCGCGTAATCTAATTTTAAACTTCGCTGTTCATTAAATTATTAATTTTTTATTGACGGTAATATTGTTCTTTTAAATTATTTTCAATGTCTTTCACTGTAATGCTTAGCAATTAATATTCTTCTGCAATAAGAGAAATACGATTGTTAATGATACTAATCATATATGTAATGTTGATAAGATTCTTTTGTAAAATTCTTTTAAATTCTTATTTATATTACTTCATTTATGTTGCAATGTTTGTATCATAACAAATGTTTGGTGTTTGAAAAATACAATAAAAAGTTTCCAAAACATTACACATCAAATTAAAAGCTGTGGTCTCATTAAATGTTAATTTATTAATTACATACAGTACAGCTGGTTATTTTTAAATCAGAATTTAAGTCTGAATAAATACCGATTTATCCAAACAGCCACACAAAGAATAGCACCTAATCACATTTAGTTGAAGAATTAGTATCTACTCACTCAAACGCTTAATCTATCCCTATGTTAAATTTACAGTACTTTCTAATGGACACAAAATTAATGTTCATGCAGTTCCTAAAAGGCGCGTCTTCACAGGCATACGACACTGGTAGCGCAAAAGACGGATACACGCGTAGGACAAGCACGTTTTCCTTTTAAATATGCTCTCCATCTCGAGGATGCAATGTGATTGCATCATAAATCTTTACGTACGAATCAAACCATCTCACACGCACATGCATTAAATACCTACTGATCCAAAAATTTATTGTTTTCTTCAATTATTATTCTCTTAATTCATTTTATTTCAGGGAGTTATTATTTACGGATAATTAAATTACCTTTTATACGATTATTTAAAGTGTTGGGTGAAAAGAAAACAGATATATTGAAAAAATTTATTTTAATGTAACAACATTATAAAATACTACAATTAAGTTTCCATGTTTCCGCGGTATTGTGTCTTTTTTGGCTTACATTGCAATGCTAATTTTATTCCTAAAATGCTGAATTATCTGATTTTCATTTTACTCCACAATAGCCTTGCTAAATAAGTGAATTTCGTTAGAAAACAAATAATGTAAATTTGAGAAACTGATTAAAATTATTTTTTGATATACAACTGGTCTCTTTACATAATTAAATAAAATTAATAAATTTTAAACATAAATTGTTAATTAAGTCTAGATTTGATTCAATAAAAAATGCAGCCATTGAGTTCAAGAACAGATTTCAAATCCGATGACCAATACTTGTTGTACAATTCGAATTCAAGACCTAATTACATGAAAATCATTTTGCTTACTATGCTAAACTACTATTTAAAAGTTAAATAGTAACTGCTTAAACGCTTAAATGAAAATACTTTAAAATTTCGAATCACCTAAACACTATAGTAATTTACCAAACAATTCAACAATGTTTCTTCAAACAACAAGTTTATCCAACTATTAAACCTGCGCAACTTCGTTCGCGCACGAATTCTGCACGCTTCCGACAGTTTTGAATCTTCAGCTTCGAGGGAATAGCGCTTAGTCGTCCTTTGAGTCGCTGCTGTGCTCGATCACTTGGTTGATTTGACTGGCGTCGCGACACACTCCGCCATTGCGGTCGCAGCTTAGTCCGTCGGCGCACGGGCAGAACATCATGTGGACGTTGTCGATGACGATCTCGAGGCCGTCCGGATAGTACCGACTGCCGTTCGTAAGCAGCGGCCCGTTCGGACGGCAGGACTCCCCTTCGCCGTTCAGCTGCTGACATCGCGGATAGCTGTACTTCTCGTATCCTGTAAAAACGACGTATTAGTTAAAGCAAAATTTTAAAGAATGATTTTTTTTCAAATAGTCAATGGTTTAATCAACATACTCTCTAAATTTAATTCAGTGATATAAGTGCGCAACTGATCCGAAAAAAGTGTATATACACTGCAAAATAAGTGAATACAGTGAATATGTCACTAATGTATCAGTGTATATACACTTTTTTCGGATCAGTTGCGCACTTATCACTGAATAAAATTTAGGGAGTATGTTTAAGATCTCGTTTATTAAGGTGTATTCAAATTTGCGAATGCAACGTAATAATCATATAAATATTTACAAATTACATTTAATAGAATCATGAAATACTAAATAATATAGCCAAATACTAGGTCATATATGTACGCTTAACTATTTACGACGTACAGAAATCATTAGGTGCACACAGCTTACAAGACCAGTATTATCTCCTATCTAAAAGGAACCACCCTGAGAAAACGGAGCAGAGCTAACTAATTTTTTCAATGGACTTATTGCGAAATGCAGTCGCGGGCGTGTCCCACTCACCTATCGTGCAGCAGTATCCCGGGGAGCAGTCCAGGTTACTGGTGCAGTCGACCCACGATGGCAGGTTCGATTGTTTCCTAATCGAGGCTGCATAGACCGCACAGAGCGTCACGCTCAGCACTAGCAATCCTTTCGTTATCCCTTTCATCTTCTACTTTCCGCGTTCGAAACTCGATCACGATAAATTTCAGCTGTGAAAATGGTAAAACGTATTTGCATTATTTATGATCGCTCATAGGTGATTCTCATTGTTTTGTCAAACTGTGTGTGTTGACACGTGGATTGATTCGTGACTCGAATGATTTAAACATTTAAAAGTGATAATTTATTGAAGACTTTATGTTCGCACTTGAGAAGTAAGCACAAAAATGTAAAAATGGTAAAAATGAAAAATAAAAAGTTTTCTTTTCAAATAGTAAAAAATATTTTACAAAGCTATTGTTTAAATTCGTTAAAAGATAGTCGCTGAAAATGAAAATAATGAATTTTCCTTAAAAACTAGATAAAGTGAGAAATAACGCAGTTCAAAATATGCAAATTGCAATGATCGTAATTATCGAGTTTTAGCGATGATTTCACCAACGTGATCACAGCGAATCCTGCAAGTTATCCTCGCTACTTGTAGATTCAATTAACGCCTAAAACAATGCCAGTCAAAGAGTATTTTTTTAAGGGAATTTTGGATAGTGATCTAATCATTATAATGAGATCCGCGTTTTCAATGACGAATTGCGCTGTTCACACTATTGTATTGTAATTACACGAAGAATTGGAAAATACGCGCTCGCAAAACCCATAGTCCAATGACGCGTTAAGTGGGATGATAAGTCAAAAACTCGAGGTAAAGGTCGGGAAGTTAGTGAACTCGGGATGATAATTCATAAGTTTTTCTACTTCTTGGTACATTACAAATTAATATTTAAAAACAAATATTTAAATAAAAAGTCATAAAGTAACAAGAAAAACGGAATAAAGTTTATTTATTACATTTTAAGAATTGAATAAGTAATCTAATATACAAAAAATACTACATTTTTTGCATTTAAAATTAAAGATTTTTATCAGGCGTTTTTTAAAAATAAATCATTTTACAATTATTTACATTAATATTTGTGTTTATTTAAAAAATTAAAATTATTTTTCATTTTGAAAATCTACAGACAGCTAAACATAATATACCTATCATTATTAGTAAGAAATATTATCTTATCAAAGAATACGTAATGAAAATATCCTCTAATAATCACGTTTTAAAGAATTTTTATTTTTTCCGGACTCTAATGATATTCAAATCTGAGGGGAATTTCAGATAATTATGACGCGGACGTACGGAAATATTGCCGCTGATAAAAATCTTCATTTACAGTTTTTTATTTATAGATTTGCATCATTCCATTTGCGCCTGACCATTAGAACACAATAAAATTCACACGAAACGATTTCTCATACTAAATTTCCACGTCACTAAAGCAACTCCCACCAGTATTTTTTTTTCTTCCTCTGTGAAATTTCAAAATTCAGCCTCAAGTACGTCACGAACAACGAGTAAGTAAAAAAAAAACCGAGTTCCAAAACGTCACGGGAGGAACGAAATAAAAAAAAAATATTAACGAGTGATTCAGATCATCCGTGGCTCTTAATGGAGTTGCCTTAGAAGCCGATAAATCATCGTCCGGCGCGGCGCGACGGGAGGAAAAGACCGCTGTAATTATTTGACGAAACACCTTAATGGCCTTAACCTTGTCAGGCGCTTCTCACCGCGCCGTTGACGTTTATGAAACGCGGGATTGTGGATTGTTGTTCGCAGGAAAACTAAAAATAAACAAGTAGTTTTGCAAATGCAACGGATACGCGGAAAAATAGCGTTCGACTTTGATCTTTGCACATTTAATTTTAATTGGATTTCGTGAGACATACTTGATAATAAGTATTTTTCTTGGTTGTTTATGTGCATTTGGCGTATTTTTACTCGGTTATTTTTGTCACATGTTGGAATTCTTTTAGTCGATTAAGAATTTTAGTTTCAACTTTTATATTATTTTTTTTCAATTTTTCATAAATTATTATTTAGTTTTACTGGGACCAGTTTAATGCATGAATTGCACTTTGAAGTTAACAAATTATTGTTAGAATAAATTTACTCGCAAAATTCGAAGCAGCTATTTTTTAAATGTTAGTGCGGTAAATAAATGATGATAATATGTAACTAATGTTAAATGAATATTTATACTCGTAAATTTAATTTACAATACTTTTTACCTAGTACCTCGAACCAATAAAATAATTCAATTATGAAATTATAAATCACACTCACTATTTTCTATTACTTGAAAATATTTTTACAAATTAGTATACCTCGTTCAATTTGTCAAACACACTTTAAATTTTCTTTTCTGAAATATGTCACAACAAACTCACTAAAAACGAAACACTTTTTACCCTATGCACTTTGTACTGATACGAAAGCGATGAAAGTAAGAGCAAATGAGACTGGAGAATACCTTTGGTGAAAACTTACTGCGCGCACTTGTTGACTAGACGAAATCCGCCGGGCGTTTGATGTGATCAAGAAGCTCTGGCGCAGTTTTATACGCCTCCACGATGCGCGGCTCACAAAAAAGCTTCTAAATCGTCCTTGCTTACAGACGCGTGTATCTTACCTTTTGCGATTTTCCGATCTTTCAAATTGCCACTTATCGAGCTTTTTATTGAATTAGTCAGTTATTTATCGTTCATTAAGTCAATCGTTTCTTAGTATTTTTAATGTACAATCAATTTGTTTTGGTAAAACTTTATGTAAAATTCCCAGTGGATCATAAACTAATGAAACTTTTGTTTATATACATATTGTTTATTCTTTGCACGTTATACAGTTTAAATTTAATTTTGTTATTTTATAAATTATGGGACGTAGCTTTCGTTATTTAATTTATAACAAGTGATTTGAATTTTACATTCTTATTTTATTAGATATTTGCAGATATAAAAGATTTGTTAATGTACATGTAAGGCGATCTTGAAATTTTCCAATATATGATATTTCTCGTATTTTTACACTTATTTTATAGTTATTTTTTAATTGCTGCGGTAGTTATTTTCTCAAGAATTCTTATTTTAGTTTTTGCAATAAAAACACGTAACTATTCTTCACAATTAAGATAAACTTGATAAACGTTCTATCTTTTGCATCTTTGTATTCATGCAATATTTTTTAGTATTTAATTCAATAATTTCAATGATAAACTTTTAGTAGTAAATTTTTAGCTTCATCTTTCTTTAGCAATTTTATAACTAATTCTTTTTACATTAAGATAGCATTTGCAATGCCATTACCCACAACGAAACGTCGTTGATCTAAAACAAAATTTTGGGTAGATCGCCAATATATATAGGCGGATTCGAACAGTATATAATAAAGAAATTCTTTTTATAAGATAAAGATTATAAACAATGTGAATTCCGAAAGATTATTGGTAATTTTGCGTAAATTCAGAAAAAATGTGCGTCCTCCAGAGTTTTGGATAATTTAAAATTTTCAATTAATCAACTAAAAGTAACAATTTAATGAAGATTAATAAATGAACCCATTAAACACGTTCTCTTTGCACTGATATGGCAGTACTATAAAAGGAAGGAATTCAAATTGCCGTCAGAGCATTGAAAAAGCGTAGTCCGACTTTTAATATGTGAAAATGAAGAAGCTATCGTTAATCCTCTTGGTGATTCTAGTAGCAGGATGCTATTCAGAAGTATGTTTATCAGCATTCTATTTACACTTATTGCTTTAAAATTAAAAAAATTTATTTTCCATTCGCAGCACCCAAAAAAATGCGCTCATAAAACTAACGATGCCGAAAAGATCGCCCTCAGATTGGATAGCTCTGAAGGGCCCGCCCGCAAGTTGAGCAGTTCTGAAGAGACCGCCCGCAGATTGGGTAGTTCTGAAGAAACTGCAGGCAGTTCCAGCAGTTCTGAAGAGACCGCCCGTAGATTGAGCAGTTCTGAAGAAACTGCCGGAGGTTCGAGCAGTTCTGAAGAGACCGCCCGTAGATTGAGCAGTTCTGAAGAAACTGCCGGAGGTTCGAGCAGTTCCGAAGAGACTGCATACGGCTACAAAGATAATGACTTTCACCACAAAAAATACAAAAACTCTGACTCAAGCCGCGAGGAGACGGCCTACGGTTACTTAGATACTTATAACCCGTCTCTTTATCACTCGCCACACGGTTACGACGGGAATTATGGATATCTACCGGACTCGGGATATAATTACGCAGGTAATAATTATCATCAGTCCAATTATCCGACGTCGTACGGAAACGAAGGGTACGATCAACATTCAACAGGACATACTGGATACAGGAAGTTACCTTCACTAGTGCCGCACTACCAGCAGGACAGTAGTGAAAAGTACATCGACGAACAGAGTCACCATGGCCAGCACAAGCACAAAGGACATCACAAACGTAAAAAACATCGTAAAATTTCATCAGAAGAATCATCGGAATCATCAGAGTCATCAGAGTCATCAGAATCAGAAGAATCAAAAGAGAGCACAACCAAAAAGCCAGTCAAAAGCACTACTGTAGCGACGAGCACAAGTCAAGAACCTTCCCAGCCGAGCAGTACTACTCCAGCGAGCACAAGCCAAAAGCCCACGGAAACGACTACTGCAGCGAGCACTAGTCACCATAAAAGTAAAAAACATAAACACCATCACAAACGTAAAAATAAATCCAAAAGTAAACATCGCAAACATAAACATCGCAAACATAAACACCACAAACGTAAACATCATAAAGATTCATCAGAAGAATCAACAGAGAGCACAAGCAAAAAGCCAACCCAGAGCACTACTGAAGCAACGACCACAAGCCAAGAGCCCTCTCAGCAGAGCAGTACTACTGCAGCGAGCGCAGGTCAGGCGTCCTCTCAACAGAGCAGCACTACTGTAGCGAGCACAAGCCAAGATCCCTCTCAGCAAAGCACTACTACCGCTGCAACGAGCACAACCGAGTCCTCTGAGTCGAGTTCTTCTGAATCTCAATCGAGCTCTTCTGAACAGACTGCTTAACTTCATGGTGATGGATATGATGACAATGCCCACGAAGCGTTAAACGATGATGATGGTTATATTTCTGGTGGACACAGTTCTGGTAGTTACGGCACTTATTCTAGTGTTCAGAGATTAAATCATTGTAGTCATAGTTCTACAGGTTACAGAGCTAGTGGTTATACAGTTCTATAGTGGTTCTGGACATTGTAGTTGCGGTAGTTACAGTTTTGATTCTTGAGGTCATGGATATATTTCAGGTGGTTATAGGCCTGATTACTTACTACTACTGTGCTAGAAGCTATTATACTAATAATCCCATTATAAGGGAAGAAAAATGTGAAAAATTTTTTGTATCTACGATGCCCTAATAAAAAAATTAAAGAATAGGGAAAACTTGTGTTATGTTTAGTTTATTTACTAAGCTCATAAATTAATATAACATGCAGTTAATATAACTTTTAATAAATAAATAGTACTTTTATTACTTCAAAGTTCAACAAAATTATTGAAAACTTATCACCTAACTGGTATAAACCATTTTTATCCGGACATAACATTTAGTTTTATTTCTAAAAATAAATATTTTAGAATAAAAGTTGGAGAAAGGGTAAAGTTTAGAAAAAATTGGTTATATCGATAAATATGCATTACCGAAAAATAGTCCAAATCAGATGATCCTAAATACAGATTAATTAAATTATCAGAATAAAATGTAATATTAAGAATTTTAAAATTATTCTACCAAATTTCATGAAAAATATGTCACATATGAGATATATTATAAGATTTTATGTAAAAAAATTTCTGTTTATATGCAGGGAATGTTGCGTGTGGACTACAAAGGTTGGTTTCAACTTAAGCGTTATTAAACAAAATAATTTAAAAATAATCTGGATTATTTAATATTTATTTAACATTGTCGTTTATATCTTTTTTTGCCGTAAAAGTATTGAATAATCGAAACACTTACACTGTGTAGATGTATCAGTAAGATTTGTTTGTTTATTAGTAGAATATGATGCGATACACTGATAAAAACAATACTATTATTGCATTTAATGCGATATCTTTACTGCTAATATAATATAAACATCGCTCAATGTGGGAGTTAATTGCACTGATCTATAATCAATAATATTACTTAAAAAGCTGTTAAATTTGAAAATAATATTTAATTTGCGTAATATAATTAAGAGTTTATAACTATTAATCTTCATGTTTTTAAAATACTTTCTCAAATTTTGTCAATCGTTAAAATCAAATCGTTTGTAATTGCTTTCTGTATTATTTATTTATCTGTTTATTTATTAAGCATCAAAAAGAATTATTTAACTACAGGGACGGTCTACTCATTTTTTTCATGTTTTTTAAAATCACTTGCTGAATTTTGGATACCATTTTGTTATAAAATTTAGAAAAATGTAGATATAATTGCAGCGATATTTCATATCATTGTTCTAACAAACTGCTATAAAAGAAATTAAAGAATAATATTAATTTTAGTAGTAATCATCTATAACTTTTTAATGAGTGTTTTAAAAAATGATAACTTTTTGTTAACTTTACAATATTTAATTTTCGAAGAAGTAGTTTCTTAATTACAGAAACCGGTGGCTATGTTTAAAATAATATGCATCTTGATGAAATTAAAAACATATTTTTAATATAATATAAACCGATAACTTATGTGCTACGTGCTATAAAAATATCGCAGGTGTTTTCTAAGGAAAAATTTATATCCACTTATTAATTCACACTAAAATTGCGGACAAATTAGGTATACCAGCTGGAGATCGATATAGATTTTTATTATATCTAAGGTGAAAAATGATTGAAATGAAATAAAGGAGCTCTGCAAGATGTAAGTTTTAATCCGAGTTTAATAAGTAATTAAATAAACAATTTTCCACTAATTTTATAAATTTAAGAATCTCAATAAATATTAACAGAATATTCTATTACTAGGAGAGTTTGTAAGATCCTGATCACTCGCTGGAATAAGCAAGGATAATTGTTAAGATACAGATTACATACAGATACAGATACAGATATGGATATTGTACGCTGCTCTTCAACCACAAGAATTAAATAAACTCTTTGCATGAACTGCTTTTCTTTAGAAGTTTCAAAAAACAATAAATTCTCTACGTCTTCTATTGTAAATCTATCGTAAGTCTTCTACACAGTAATTAGATCTGTTTTTCTGCATATCGTTATAAATCTATGAAAATTTCCAAATATTTGAAGGATTTTCCTATATATGATATAATAGACTGACTGAAAGTATTAATTGTGAGAAAGCGGGATTCATAAAAATTTTTCCAACGATTGTAGACAATGTGAATTCCCCAAGATTGTTAGTAATTTTGCGTAATTACAAAAATGCGTTTCCTCTGCATTTTTTGATAATTAAAAACTTCAAACTAATCACCTAAAAGTAACATTTTAATGAAGATTAATAAATTAACCAATAAAACACGTTCTCTTTGTATTGATACCGCACTACTATAAAAGAAGCAGGGAAATTTCCTTGCTGCCAGAACATTGAAAAAGTGTATTCTCAGTACCAATAAGTAAGAATGAGCAGGCTATTGTTAATCCTATTAGCGGTGCTAGTAGCAGGATGTTACTCAGAGGTATGTAGACCAAAATTTTATTGAAACTTATAGCTTCAAGGCAACATTTTTGAAAATTATCCCCATATAGCATCGATTCTATCTTCAATATTGTGACAAGATTGTAGTAGTGAAAATTCATCTGAACCATTAGGAATGTTTTTAAATCTCTTCAAATCTTTACTCAATAACACAAAAAGATTTTTTTTATAGAAAGTTCTTATCACGATATATTTTGAAAAAATATATCGCTGAAAAGTTGCTTCAATATTTCCAAACTCAATTACAATACTGCAGTATTGTTTAACAAGATTAAAAACTGTTATTGGCAGAGGAAAATTTAAATAAAAAGAATAATTTTTGCATGATATTGCTTTTACATTGTTCCAAGATTTAAATAAGAAATCTAGTCCTAGACAAGTGTTAAAAACCTTGTTGCAATATTAAAGGACATTTTTAACAGTATAATAATTATTTTACTGTTGCCAGAGATACCACCGAAAATATACTCACAGGATGAACAGCGAGGAGGAAACTAACTACAGTTCCGAAGGTGACTATCCACATGAAGAAGAATACAAAAATTTTGGCATGGACAGTGATGACGAGGCTACCTTCCGTCTTGGTGGACACCAACGGCATTCAATGGACCATGGGCACAGACTCTTTGAACGCGGCAGTATAGAAGAGACGTCATATGGTGGACCGATTCCTCAGCACAGTCAGCGTGGCCACCGTGGACATAATCACCACCACAAACATGATTCATCACATGAATCAAGCAAAAAGCCAGAGTCTGAAGAGACCTCTTACGATTATGGTTATGGTGATGACTATGGTGATGACTACAGCTATGGTGGTCATGGCTATGGTGGTTATGGCTCTGGCGGTCATGGGGGTTATGGCGGTTATGGAGGTCATGGAGGTCATGGAGGTCATGGTGGTTATGGTGGTTATGGAGGTCATGGTGGTTACGAGTCTGGAGGTTATGGGTCTGGAGGTCATGGTTCTGGCGTTTACGAGTCTGGAGGTTATGGGTCTGAAGGTCATGGTTCTGGCGGTTACGGTGGATACGGTGGTCATGGTGCTGAAGGTTATGATGGTTATGGTTCTGGAGGTTATGGTGGCTATGGTGGCCATGGTGGCCATGGTTCTGGAGGTTCCTATAAATAAATCTCAATATTTTGGAAAAGTTTTTGAAAAGTAAATGTAATTCGGTTATTTATAAAATGTTAATAAACACATCTAATATAAGTTAAATTTGGGTTATGTTTACTTTATTTACCAAAGACTTTAAAAAATGTCATTTAATACATATATACTAGTTTAGAAATGCAGTTAATAAATAAATAATTAATATAAAAGAGTATGGATAAAGGATGATCGATGGTAATAGGAAATTAATCTAGGAATTTGTGTGTTGCACACTACTTCAGAAGATAATAAATGATACGCAGACTTAGTAGAGTGTACTGCGAATTTCAAAATTCGCAAAATTCAAAAAATTAATGTAGACTTCAAAGAAAGACATTTACAGAATAATTAAATATATTTTTCTGAATTTGTCATTGTATCTACAAATGGATCTTTCCTTTTTTTTTCTGTAGGTGAATTATCCTACTGTCCTCGAATAGTCGCTAAAAGAATCCTTTGCCATACTTATTAAACTGTATAATATAAAATTTGCAATTTATTACCTATATAGTTAATATCCCTATAAGATCTTTAAAATCAGTGTCATGAAGAAACAAAGCCAGCAATATCAATTAATCTCTTCCACGGCTTCTATGTGCACCAATTATATAACAGTGGAGATACATACAGAAGAGATGAAAATGCAAATGTTAAGAACATAGATGGGACTACCAACAATCAGACATCAGAGAAGCGTAAACGTAATAAGAATGATAAAAATTGCTAGTAAGAGAATCTTCGCCTTAAAGAATTCTTACATTGATATAGCCAAATGAGTCCAATTAAATCACATTCATATTTGTAAAAGAGTAACTGAATTAATTTAATTTAATATTAAAGCGAAAAAAGCTCTAAGCAGCGTAAAAATAATAGTAATTTTACGCTGCTTTCATTTTGGCGTTTCAAATAACGTCCCAAAGAATTTCATTTGTTAAGGAAAAGATTATAGAGTAAATTCCTCGGCATTATATTCTCGTAATTACAGGAAAATGTGCTTCCTCCGTGATTTTGGATAATTAAAAATTTCGAAATAATCACCTAAAAGTAACATTTTAATGAAGATTAATAAATTAACCAATTAAACACGTTCTCTTCGCCTTGATACCGCACTACTATAAAAGAAGCAGGGAAATTTCCTTGTCGCCAGAACATTGAAAAAGTGTATTGTCAATTTCAATAATTAACAATGAATAAGCTACCGCTAATTCTCTTAGCGGTATTGGTAGTCGGATGCTACTCAGACGTATGTATACCAACATTTTAAAAAAATTAATTTTTTTATCTATTGTACATTTTAACTATTATTGTTATATTTTTATTGTTGACAGGAACGATACAAAAGAAACGCCCACAACTCCGATGATGATGCTTACGTTCAAGATGACTTTTCGTATGAAAATGAATACAAAAACTATGACTTGGGCGAGGAAGAGGAGACTGGTTACGGATTCTATCAGCAGTCATATTTGGTGGATGATGGAATGAGCGGCAGTAATGAAGAGACTGCTTACGACTACGGAGCAGGATATGGCTCAGGTGGTCATGGCGGTGGATCCGGTGGTTACGGCGGATCCTATGGTGGTTATGGTTCTGGAGGATACGGTGGATATAGTTCTGGAGGATATGGTGGTTATGGTTCTGGAGGTGGCGGTGGACATGGTTCTGGAGGTTACGGTGGATATAGTTCTGGAGGTTATGGTGGTTATGGTTCTGGAGGTGGCGGTGGACATGGTTCTGGCGGATATGGTTCTGGAGGTTACGGTGGATATGGTTCTGGAGGTTACGGTGGATATGGTTCTGGAGGTTATGGTGGATATGCTTCTGGAGGTTATGGAGGTTATGGTTCTGGAGGTGGTGGAGGACATGGTTCTGGAGGTTACGGTGGATATGCTTCTGGAGGTTATGGCGGTTATGGTTCTGGTGGCCATGGCGGAGGTTACGGTGGTTATAGTTCTGGCGGTTACGGTGGTCATGGTTCCGGAGGCTATGTTGGTTATGGTTCTGGAGGTGGCGGCGGACATGGTGCCGGAGGTTATGGTGGTTATGGTTCTGGAGGTGGAGGCGGATATGGTTCCGGAGGTTATGGTGGTTATGGTTCTGGTGGTCATGGAGGAGGATATGGCGGTTATAGTTCCGGTGGCCATGGAGGAGGATATGGTGGTTATGGTTCTGGTGGCCATGGAGGAGGATATGGTGGTTATGGTTCCGGAGG
>UXGC01001228.1:0-30121 GCA_900480045.1 Eurytoma adleriae
AATGTAGTTAAAAAATGATTCAACATTAAACTCTATAACATAAATTTTGACAATAATTGTACGTATATGTTAACTTAAAAACAATCTATAATATAACAACAAATCATTTTTTTAACTACATTTCCAATAAAACTTATAGTTCCATTGTTAAATGTAAAAAAATATTTACAATTCGTTAAACGAAATCCTGCACGGTGTACATGTTTATATAGTTAACAATATTTATATACATGTAATGTGCTTATATACAAACACACTCGTTCATACATTAATTGTAATCAAGTAATCAAAATTGTATATAAACTAAAAGATTTCGAGTGGCATTTCATGAAAGTTCAGACTTTATATTCAAAGAAGTCTTTGCTACTTTGGTAGCTCTTAAAAAGTTTTCACTTGTATTTTAATCGGATATAAATCTGAAATTTCTTTTTTAATACTATGTTAAAAATTGAGGTAATTCACCTAAATTAATATGCAATTTTTTAGGCAGATTATTTTATCAGTGAATATAGTAATAGTTCTTTAATTTACTAGACAATATAGAGGCAGATAAAAAATCGATAGATGTTCTAAAACGGGAGAAATGTGGCAATTAAACCAACGCCTCATGTCGCCACTCGAAGTCAAATAAATTAAAGTGAATTGCGATGAAAATGTAAGGCCTCCCCATAAGACCGTAGGAAGCGTCGTACCGCATTTTTAAGAGGTGCTTTTATTGCCATCGACGCGCAGGGGCAATCTCTATTATCACGGCGATTTGTCTGCCGGCGGAGCGGCGAATTCTTCCGGCCGAGCGGGCGCGTAGTGTCGATAACGACTCGCCGCGATGTGCGCTCGCGATGTACATATGTGTAGATATACACGTCGGCGTGCGCCGGGTGCGAAAATAGGACCTCGTGATCGTGGCGGCACGAGCGAATCCGCGAGTGACGTCAAAAGCCTTTGTTTTGTGACGTCACGATGATGAAGTGCCGGGGAGTCGGGTCGGTGACGTCATACGCTACACTACCGAGATATCGTGTTGCGCTTCTCCGTGGTGCTCGCCTCCGGCTGAAGCCCAGCCGCGCTCTATTTTAAGGCCGGGCACACGCGCACAAACGTATACCCGAGGCATTCTCGCTCGACCGTGTATCCTTCATAATTCAGATTCGAGGCGGCCACTCCGAACCGGAGCTTCTTCTCACCGTCCACTTGACCAACATATTTCACTGTTTTCTGCCGCATATTTTTTAAAACTTTGTGGGTTTAATTCTATCATTTATTGAAGATTATAGAATACAGCTACTCTCGTGCGCCATATTTATTTTTAATGATACATTAATCGGTTTAAAATACAAATATTTTGAAACAAAGTGTTAAGGTATGAAACGACTATATTTGAGTAGGTATTTGAAGTATCTGAACTATTTCAGACTGTAACTACTTTCGCAATATATCAACTCTAAGTAGCTCGTTAATTTTACTTTTAAGTTATTTTTTCAAAAGTGTTTTCCACGCTCAACGCCCAGAGATAAGGTTCCGCGTAGTATCTTCGTTGCCTGTAATTACTCGCTGTAATACAGCGCGTTGGCGCTTTGAAATTTTAATTTAGTTTCAAAGTTGAACCACCGGCGCGTCAGTAATTAATCGCAATAAAGCGACTTTAATTAAAATTTTACACTTTCCACCGCTCACCGGGCGTCAGATTCAATGCGGTATTCAGGGCGTCGTCGCTTCAGCGGCGCACAATGAAGCGCGACGTCGCAACAATGAAATGCACCCTCTCATCCAGACTTCGCTCGCAAAGAACTTCAGTGCGCTGCGGGAAATCCGCAGTTTATTCCTATCTCATCTAATTTAATAACGTGCAAGCCATTGTTGGTTCGGTATTCGTACGAATAATCCTTCTTGTATTACAAAATGTAAGGATTGAACATTACTTTTTCCACATTGTGTATCATGTCGAGTCGAGTAATATGACAATGATGTCTCCATATTAAAACAGCCGTGGTCAATTGAAAAAGCAATAAAATAAATATCTTCAATTTCATTAAAAGCAGTGTCTATATCTTTAGGAGAAAATAGTCTTTACTTTACATCGAGATCAAAATCAACTATCGATATCCATCACAAGAGATGACGAGGTTCAATTTGAAAATAGCATTATATCCTCCATTTCAATTAATTCAATATCTATTGGAAGTGCACAATTTGATTTGTTTGCCTCTGAAAAGTTTGAAAATTTCGTTAGGCAACTTTTAGCGGGTGAAATAAAATTATCGAGGTTTTAAAGCCCATCATCGATTCGTGAAACGGCTACTACGAGCAAAACAAAATCCGCGCGCTCGCAGCGTAATGAAATAAAATTCAGCGCCACTTTATATAGCCCTTGTTGCGCGTCGATTGCATAAAAGCTGCGAGTTCGCTTTAACTCGCCCTCGAAATACGAATAAGTGAAATTTTTACAAATAATTGAATACGCACTTATTTAACGTTACAAGTCGTTCATTTATTCGACAAGTGAACGACTTTTCAAATTAAACAAGTGTGCGAATGAATTTCACTTATTCATATTTTACACAAAGCGCGCGTGTGGGAATAGGATAAGTGGCTGGTGCACGCGTCCTCCCGCACGCGCGGAGTTCAAGGCCTCGCAGGGAAGAGCTCGGCGATTCTCCTGCGATAAAGCCCTCGCGGGAGTGCGCGATCGTTTGAACTTCGACTTTGCCCGACGCACTTTTTCTTTCTCCTCTCTTTTTACGCCGATCGATGCGCCCGCCTTGCCCCCTCGACCGGTCACGGTGTCGGCAATGAACTCGCCGGCGCTCGCGCAGATTAGATCGCGATTGACTAATTCTAGGGACGCGCGTTAATGAATATCTAACGCTGGGCTATTAAGATAATTTAATCGCATCGAAATAATGACACTTGCAGTGATTAAAACAATTATTTGGAGGGATTATAAAGGTTTTTTTTGCTTTCGGATGCTCATACAGTTTGTTTGCTTATAAGTGATTGTAAGTAGTTGATAAGAGTCATATCGCTACTGTAGGTATAATTAAATTTCAACATAATATTTAATTCTCCAATAGATATAGAATTCTGTGAAAATAATGCTTCATCCAATAAGAAAAAAATAACAAGTTTGAAGGTGGAAAACAAAAAATAAATCTGTTTCGTAGGCAAAATTTGAAAATCTATTTGGGAACATAAAACAAATGAAGGGAATTAAAAGATAAAGAAAAAGTTGCGAGATGAAGTCTGACGTACGTAATTGCATGTATAGTTAATAGCTTGACAAACATCTAATGATTTCCGGATTTATCACAAATGAATGGAAAACATTTATCAGGAAAACATTTAAGGCAACCCTCGTTACACTTGTGCTTGTGATTAGTAAGAGATATGTTCTAAACGTTTAAATCGGTTTACTACTTAATTTAGCCTAATCGTACAATGTATATCATAAATATTCATTTCATTATCCATGTGGAATGCGTAAATTTCGTAACAAACTGGCGGAAAATATTGGATGTTTTATCACAGTTGCGAAAATTTTTATATATAAATCATTTTACGATAAAGAAAGTGGAACGGTTCCACTATAAAATGTGGTCTGCGACGCTTCATAAAAAGTAAAAGAACTAGGACGATCGTGTAAAAACGTGGCAAATGTCACCTCTTTTCACGAACACTCTTCCCCCGCTTTGAGCATACTTTTGACGCGTGTTTTGCCGCCTGGGGTTCTCCCGGTAGAGAAAGTAGAAGAGTCATCAAAAAAGGAAAAAACTATTCAACTTTGCAAAAAAGCGCATTGGCAGCATGTAGATCGAAATAAAATTCTTTCGTTAAAGAAACTTTATTTTAATTGCGATCACGTTTGCACATCTTTCAAGATAAAAAATCCTATTTTCTTCGCCAATTTTAGAGAAGCAAAAAGCAAAAAGAACATCCAATAGAAATGTTTTTATCCAACTAACTTTCGCGCACGAACCAGCGTTAAAAAAATCGCCTTAAACGTTAACGACCAACTGAGCAATTCGCTAAAATTAACGCTGAAAGGCAAATTCCGTTCGAAAGTGCGAGCTCTCGCCCTGACCTGACCACACGATTACCTCGGCTGTCTATATCGGCCCAGAGTGAGATGGAGTGTAAGGGCTTGACGCGCGCTGGAAAAGCGTCCCGGAGCGTGGAATCGGGGCGGCCTACACCCCCTTGCCTTCACCCGCCCTCTCCCTCTCTAGACTCGCTCGCCTGCCTCTTCCGCGTGTTTACCTCACCCTCTGTGCGCGGCCTTCTTTCGTCTTTTCTTGCGCCAGCTCACGGCTCATTTGGCAACCGGTAAGCCGGCGCACGTGCACGCCGCGCCCGCCCGAAGCTATCCGGGGACGTTTTTTAATGCGCCCCGCCGCTCGTTCGACGTGCACGGCTCACCCCTGCTCTTGCTCTTGCCGCGGTGTTTTTGCTGCGTAAATATAAGGGCACCTGCCCAGAAAATCTGTTTTCATCAAATTTGCTAGAATTTCACTGCAAAAATTACCGAGAGAAACTTAATCGGGAAGCGGTTAACTGAACTGAAAATTTTTGCGGGAAAGTTCAGGAAAGCTGTAATAATGTTGTTGTTTATAATTTTCCGTAAAACATTTTCAGCGAGATGAAGGAATGAGTTTTGACGATGTGCGAAATCACGCGTTAAGTCTTCATTTTTCATCCTTTTTTTTCTCTTTCAATCAACGGCCCGGTATCTTATTAATGAATGTCCTGGTGAGATACGCGCTTAACATCTCGCAAAGAGGCGATAAGATCCATTATTTTTCGCAAGCAACATCATCAGTACCCTCCATCAAATCGCCTGTCTTATCAGCGAGCAATCCGGCACGTAAAAAAAGTAGCCGCCTCATTGCCATCTGGCTTAGGAGGGGCTGAGATCGCCTCTGATTTTCTCGTTTTTCTTACGGGAATCTTGGTCTTAATAGAGTCGCTGATAAGTATACGCATTTGCCTTGCTTCTCTTATCAATCTCGGCCCATCTTCCCCTTCGCGTTGACCTTCTTCTTTACCGGTCCGTCCGACGGGACTGTCTACCAAAACTGAACTCGACGCGACGACACTTTATTAGTCACGGAGCTCATTATAATCCTGCCTCCGGTGACTGCAGCCAGCTACAACTTGCCCCCTTTTTCCAGCAGCTCCGATTCTTCTCGGAGTGGGACGTTTACTCGCGCGACTCCCTGTCCGACCAGTGCGCGTCTCGTTCCACTGAAACGTTCATCCCTACTCCTGTGGCTGCTGTGCCTCGTTATTTTATCTGAATTTCGCAGACCGCGGACGATGACGATGTGCAACGTTGGAGAACCTTTCGTTCTATTTAATATTTTTATCAATATTATAATTGTTCTTCCAAAGTTAAACTACAACGTTTATGTACACCTTTACCATGAGTTTGCGAAAAAAATAATCATTTTTAAATAAAGATTGAATTTTAGAAATCAACAGAAAATCACGATTAGATCGTGTTCGATATTGCTTTTTCAAGGCTTATAGACATACAAATTACATGCACTTTATTTAAGTAGTATACCTTTGGCGCTCCCTCACGCGCAGTATGTCTATAGAATTTAAAGGCAAATTCCGTGCTGTATAAGAGCCTTTTACTGTCGAATTTTAATCTGTTTTTTAGTCATTTAGTTGGGAAAAAGCTCCCTCAAGAAAAGGTTTTAATCATCCGGTTTTCCGAAGGAATAATGATTTACGAGGGTAGCATTTATATTTACGTCTCGAAAAGTCTACGTCAGTCTTATACGTCAGAGACACTTTAGAAGAGAATGGCTGACAAATAAGGGATTGTGCCGGGCCATGTAAGCATCTTATTATGCCTCAGTCAAATAGATGGTTCTTCTGTAATTACAAAAACCATGAGAAAAGTACAATTAATAATTTTTGTCCGCTAATTATCATTTTCTATTTTCGTTAATTGTTTCATTTCGTGTGACACTCACTATCATACTTACAGCTTTTCCGCTAATTTTGTATAAAATAGATCCAGAAAGCACGCAAAATAACAAATAATTTTTTTTTAATCTGTATAATAAAGTTTTAAAAGCTAATTGTGGAGCTAGATTTCGAATTAAAATTATAGTAAAAGCTTTCGCAATGTTTCGGGAGAGTCTTAGAGCTTAACGAAAAGGGAGAGCAGGGCGAAAGTCAATTAAGTGACGTTAGCTCTCGAAGGTATACTCCTTACAATCTCCGATCGCTCGTGTACTCCCTTGTTCGTCTACCTATTAATCTCAAGGCCTTGTCGATCTTCAGGCTTGCTCGGCCGCGGCCACTCCGCCGGCTTTGCTTCTCCGGCTACTCGGGCAGCTTTCACTCCTTTCAGCTACCCGCCTTTCCCGGCCCTCGTCGTGGTTAGCCCTACATCTTCAACTTAGACTCGCACTTTGAAATTGCGCAAAATTCGCTCGTTTGATCGCCGACGTTGGGTACTGCTCGCTATTTTACCTTCTCGATGCCATAGATCTATTTTAATACATCTATATTTTACCGCAGAAATTTCATTTATTTATTTGTTGATACCTATTTATATATTGTTTTCATAAAAAATCTTTTCAATTAATTTTCTTACTTTGACTGTCAATATAAAAAGATTTAAAATGAAAAACAAGATTTAAATTAAATCATATGTTTATATGAACAGTTTATACGCACAGGTATTTATCAAGTTAAAACATTATTGAATTATCCTTGTATTGCCTTGATATGCCAAAGATAATTTAATTTTATTAAATAATAAATGGTCTTCACAATTTGCGTTAAAATTTTTACACTTAATGCAATTTTTCAATCATCGCGTTTTAATAAATAAAAAAAAGCAACTCACTAACGAAATTTCGATTAACTGTTGAATACCGTATCAGCTTTTTAAACTATCATGACGCAAATGTTTAACTATCGTTTACGCAAATGTATTTAGTTGCATTGCAGCAACTTTTACGAATAGCAAAAAGTCATGTTGAGATGAAACAGTTTAGTGGTAGAAACATAAAAAAGGAGTTTCAAAGACTTTGAGTTAGTCGTAAAAAAAGGAAACTCTGCAATTAATTAGGTCGCATATATAACTGATGGAAGTTCAGATAGTAGTAGAATAGAGTCGCATCCATCTGCCTACGTCTATCTACCTAACCAGCCATTCCTGATTGTACCCTTTCATCCTTCTTCCACTGCCGTCTCCCCTTAGCCCCATTCCTCGCGACCTCATTTCACCCAACTCGCTTTTTCCCTTCTGGGCTGGAGTTTCTTCCTTGTATTTTTTTCATATTTCCTCGCGCGGTTTATTTCTCTCACAAAGTTATGCGCATCACTTTACGGCCAAAGTGCAAGTATATCACATTAATGTTTCAAGGTAAATGCGAGAAGATTCTGCCTGACCAGCGGGAAATTACCTTAAGTCAGTGATTACCCCGAGGAAACGAGTTGAAAACGGAAAGGTAGCAGCGGATTGCCCTAGCCCTATAAGTTAATTTCCGTTTCATCGTCAAGTAATTTCTCGATCCCATAAAAATTGCTTCCTACACTGCCTTGTCTCCGAGACGAAATCTACGTGATTTTTAAATTTGCCCAATCGTTTTCACTTCACCACGCAAAGAAAAATTGAAAGAAAGTCGCAAAAAATAGGAAAAAATTTAATTATAACGGGAATCGTAAGTAACAGTCCCCGAAGCACGAAACGCTCTGCTATGCAAAAAGATAAATCAATCCACCGCGCGCTCAAATGAAAGAATTCCCCCTTGACAAAAATTCGGCCACGCGGTATATGGCCGAGGCGCGGAGGGCGAGCGAGAGGGGCGCATCCCTCCTCGCTCTCCTCCGCACACGCACGCGCGCTTCTCTAAACATAGCGCGGCGGGCGCTCGAAATATAACGCGGAGCGCCTTAGCCAGTGCCTCCAGAGTGCGCCGAGGAAGCGCGCGCGCGAGTCTCTCTCTCTCTCTCTCTCTCTCTCTCTCGGTCCTCGTATCGGCGCCATCCTCGCCCCCTCCCCCCTCCTACGGGTCCTCGTCCTCGCGAGTGCGCCGAGAGCATCGCGCGGAGGGAGGGTGTGCGCGCCGGCGGGCTGCTAGACGCGCGCCGAAGAAGCGCCCCGGACCGTGCGGGTAGTAGAGTGCGCGTGCTCGTCGCTGCCGGGTGACGGAGAGGCGGCCCCGCGACTTAATTCGATTACTGGCGAGGCCAGAAAAATGTTCGAGTGAGAGGCAAGGGCCATAGGGAGTCCGGAGCGACGAGAGCTTAACAGACCGAAGCGCGGATAATCAGTGGTAGCGACCCGGACTGGGTCAGACGGACCGGCCAGCGCGCAAAAACCCCGCACCCCGATAGCAGCATGGCCGAGGTACGCCGCTAATATACTTTTCCATTATTTTCTCTTTTACTAGCCTGCTCCCGTGTGTCGCCTCTTTGACTTTAGCCAGGGATACTTCAGCTTGGGTTATTGGTCGAAGGGCGAGCTTAACTCTTATCGTAATTGCTCGTCGATCAACGCCGTTTCACGGTGTATTGTGTGTTATTCTTTTCTGTTATGTGTTGGCGGTAATCGCTTCTATACGCTTTATCTCTGATGTTTGTTTATTTGCCGACATTTACTTTGGACTGCAGCCTGTTTTAATTAGTGGATATTGTAGAATTAATTGGATACATTCCCTTTTTATACGGAGTGACGTTACTGTGAAAAAATCAATCGAAAGCCATTTCAATCTGCTTTTCAGTGCCTGCTGAATAGAAACGCTTGTCACAAATTTGACGTGTAGTGTTTTATTGAAATTTGAAAAATTGATAAAATTTCTCGTAAATCAAAAACATGTTTCATTATTTGCTGTTGCATAACTGAAATTAATTGTTTTCTGGCTTTGTACTCGACTTCAATCCAGGATATTTGGAAATTTGCAAAAATTATTTAAGTTATCGCCAAATAAATTTCATTAAAGCTCGACTACATGATCTATAAATATCTTATTGGTTCCATTCTGAATTTTTGTTTTTATTTCACCTTCCTCATTGACTTTCATAAAAGTTATAAATAGATTTCGATACATAAAAAGTTTATTTTTATTATTGCGTTTCCAAATATTTTTTTACGCGAACTTCGTCAAAAAAACAGCTAAAATTTTTTATTCAATTTAACTTTTAAGATACAAGAAACTTCCATTTCACGACTAATTTTTGCACACTCAGTTTGATATTTCATATTGAACGAAGGCAAAAGTTTTATATTGCACCAGTCGTAAAAGCGGCAAAATCACCTATAGGAGCCTCATTTCTATCACAAAAGAAAACAAACCCGCGACGCGCGTAAGCATTATCGAAGCGATCGCAGGAAAAATGCTGCGTCAGAGTGCAACGCGCGCAAAGCGGAGCGGACTTGTTCGCGATGCATCGGCGAACCGTTAAACCTAAAAAGGAAACTGGAAATCGTCCGGTTTATCGGCCGTCTGCGCCGAAAAGGGAAAAAGTCCCGCGGAAGATCGGGCTCGCGCGTACAGTCGACGAATTTTTGGCCTCCGGTTACGTATAAACGCGTGGGCGCACGGGAGCCTCTGGCACCGCGGGCTTTGGCCCAAAATCCACGAACGCGCGCGAGACAGATTCGTCGCGTGAGCCGCGCGCGCGCCCGCGATTCGGTCTTCGCCCGGCGACCAAGATTCAACGTCACGCTGTTCGCTGAAAAAAAAGGCGCTTGCGATGTTTTTTAATCCACTCTTCGGACAGCTTTTTCGGACGCGTGGAATGAGATTTGCGTGCCTAAAGATGGATATTATTTGTACGTTTAGATTTATTAACGGTGATGAAGGTCGAGTTTTCACAGAAATTCTAACGTAAATGGTTATTACTTAAACATTGAATCGTTAACGAGGTATTTCCTTGAACGTCTAGAGAGTTTCGTACTTTGGTAGTTACCGGGGAGTTTGTGTTGCTTTGAATAGAAAGGCGAGAGCAACCTAAGTTAATGAGATTAGTGCGTTGTGGTTAATTAACGCATTTCAAGCTATTGATTCTCTAATAAATTTTTTCGTAAATGTTCAGCCCATAATCATTACATTAAAATTTTGCAATTATTATTTATAATCGCATTTATACTTGTATTTATTCCGGCATTAATAATTGAAGTATTTAAATATAAAATTGGTATTGAAAATCAATTTTTACCATATCTATCAAATCATCTTCTTCAATACCTATCAATACATTTAGCTAATTTATTTTTTATTAAATTTTTACTTAATTATGTTGTTAAGTGCTTTATATCTTATTAATTTTTAGTTTTTTTTATCAAGTTAAATAATATGCATCTATTTTAATTTTTATTCCTCATAAGTATATCATATGCGAACAAATAATAACATGAAGAATCTTAATTACCCAATTTGCATTACGAAGATTTTTTACGTTTCAGATCACTGAAAATGACGTTTATTTACTTTTTGATAAATTTGCAGGTTATACAATCTCATAAAGATAAATATAATTTTTGTCATGGGTCGTAGCTGTATTTTAAGTTGTAAATAAGTCAAATTGTGAAGCAAAAAAAATACGCCTTCTATATACAAATAAATTTGCATTTATCATTTTCAACACTTATTTATAAATATTGAAAAGTGTTTTAATTAGCTTTAATGGATCACTATATCCATTTCATCAATTGCAGTATTTTTTTTATATTACTTATTTCAATTTATTACAAATAACAAATTTCCAATATAAATAATTTCAAAGAGTTTGGTAAACATTCAATTCAGTTCTTTCCGTGGTTCAATATAATACAAAGCTTCATCTGAATCGAGCTGGCTTTTTACCTTATTAATTTATAAAATAATCAATTTCTATTTAAAATATTTTTATACATTGTGTTTTATTTTTATCGGAAAAGCTTATCAAATTAAATCATGGTTTTGAAAAGATAATGTTATGCCGCGTTTTATTTTTTAATCAGAACAAAGAACACCTGCGAATGTGCAAGTATATAAGTGAGATAATAAATCATTTGAGTGTTAAAAAAAGTAAGGAGGCGAAAATAAGTAAATCGAAAAAATGTGTTTATTAAAATATTTTTATTCTTTTTAAGGAAACATTTTACTATTTCTATTGATAACATCGTAAAAACTGAAAATCTATTACAAACTAATTTTTTACCCTGACCATTTCTATTTCATGCACATCTTGTTCTATACAATTTGTAAATATAACTCGACGGTTTCTTCAGGAAATATTTTACTCAACGAAAACAAATTTCAAAGGAAAAAAACTCTATATAAAGTAACAGATACACTCTCTTCTCTTTGGATTCAATTTGTCGCAGCTACCTTTTCTTCGATTTGAAAAGAGCTTCATGCTGAATCTGCATTACACTTGAAAGTATAATAGCATAAGCTTCTCAACCAAACCACTCAAGAAAAAATTACGATTACAATTGAAAATTCCAATTGGAAGCAAAGAAAATCCTTTCGATCCTTCGGTGCAATTATACGAATTGAAAGAATGCGCATTTCTTAAAAAACAATCTAACTAGATGACAATTATTTCATCGCAATAGTTGCATCAGTCCATTCGAACGGACGCGGCACCGCGGAATTAAAGTATCAACGCCGTCAGCTGATGCAGCCACTCGAGGCAGCTGCCGATCTCCGGAGCAAACAGGCGCCTGCGCTCGATCCTTCCCTCCGTTTCTTTTCTTTCGGTTTTTTCGGGAATCGATTGTACGAGGGTCCGCCGCGCGACCTTGTAGCGGCGGGTGTCTCTCGCGGTACAGCCCCTCCCCCTGCGCGCCAAGGCCGCACTCCGTGTGTGTACCGCCGCGAGAGAATCGATTTCGGGCACGAGCGCCTGAAGATTCCCGAGATTTCTCCGGTCTCATCTCGCGGGATCGCCCGCGCGGAGCTCGTGGGTCGAATTGCCGACGACACCTAGCCACTTTCCCGGGTGGGGCGTTATTGTCATTCCCCGCGTGCTGCGGTGCGTTATAGCGCCCGGTCACGCCATTCGCTTGCACGGCGGCGCTTCGCTAATGCTTCTCGGGGATTACGTTTTAATTGTGACTTTAACGGCGGAGCGTGCGGTCTCCGCAATTAAGTTCCTGGTGTACTGTAAGTTGCCTGCCGGTTTGGCGTCAATATTAAAATCGGAGTAAGGCTTTTTATGGTAATTGCGACATTTTATTACGATACGTGCAGCATAAAATTTTTGCATAATTATGAAATTGTTTTAGAAAACATGTAAGAATGTTAATTTAAATGAGACTGTTATTATAGTAGTCTGGTATTGTCATTCGCGGGAATGTGTTAGCTCTTAGAAAATTTGCGCAGGTTAAAACGTAAAAATTTTAGCAATAAATTTTGATTTTATAAGCAATAGAAAATTTACAATTTTCAGCCAAACTTAAACAATAATAATATGAAAGTAAATAAGATAAAGTAATAATGTATCTAATTCTGTCATTCAGTATAGTAAGTTTATAGATTTTAAATATTTATTTTGGATGTACTTTAATGTTTTATTATTATTCTCTGTGGAAATGGTGAAAGAGATGGAAAAAGATACCTACTTCTGTTTTTGTTAAATTGCCGTAAAAGTTTGAAAAACGGCCATTATACTATTAAAAAGTGTTTAAACTTTTTTTGGTGCTATTGTAAGTTTTCTCAACAAAGCATTGAATCGACGAAGGATATATACGTTGTTACTTTTTATTTTAAAGTTTATAAACTTTCGCGCGATATTGAAATAAATTCCAAGCATTATGATCTTTTCATATCAACTCCTCAAGTTTTTTAATTAAATTTACAATGCAAAACGAAATCATACAAATGAACTCATTGTACTGACGGATCAAGTTTGCTGGATGCGCTTTTGGGCGAGCTGGGTAAATTCTCTTTTCGGTGAATACTTATGACGTTGATTGACGGACACTGTTTCGCGTAGATTAGTGATGGGTTCGCGATATTGAAAGAGCATTGTGCACTTGATTGATTTGAGCAATAAACTGTACAATATAAAATATTTTTTAAATTTACTTTTAAGAAACCAATTACGCAAAAAACATTTTTTCCTATAATGGTGGATTTATATATTTATTATTTAAATCTTTTGTACGCCCCATGTTTTTAGACCAAGTACCTGACTAATTCGAAAGTATCCAATATGTAAAATACCAAATGACGACTAACTTAATACGATCGGATAACGCTGAAATTTTGTTGTCAACGCGGTCATTATAAATACACTGCGAGTAAATGAGTGTACTGATTATTAGATACCGTCATTTTCGTGGTGTTCGTTCGAATGAGCGTAAATATATGCTCGAACGTCCACTAATCAAAATTTTAATAACTATAGTTATATAGATAGATTATTATATAGATTATTCAGTACGTATTATCGGTTTGTTATGAAAGGAAAATGCAATTAGCGTATCGCGCTTGGCTTTATTTGGCTTGCGCTGAAAATTGATTGTATTAAAAGTTGCAACGCGCAAGTCTCGACACCATGCGTTTAGCGCAAAGGAATCTTAACTGTATAAAAGCTCCGACGAGGAACTTCCCTAAAAGCAGAAAGCATTTTTCAATTTCTCAAATTGGCCAAAAAGCAAGCTAATTCTCTCAATTATTCTCTTGACGAGAAAATTGTCGAAAATTATTTAAAGTCGTTATAAAATCTATTTTCAAATTACATTTTGAATTTCCAATTAATATTTTGGAACGCTTAAAATTTAATCGCTTACCTATTCATGCGATCAGTATCCACACTAATAACCTAATATCCAATATTCAATACCTCATTCAATTTCACAAAATTCGCAACTTAGGCGAATATTAATAATGACGTATAATCAAAGAGATTAATAAAGCAGGCTGTCAATTCAGTATACAAGCACAACTCGATGCTCAATTCCAAACGCAACTTTGTGCAATTATATTTCAATTTCCCCTTGACGACAGCTTAATATCCCAAGCTTCTCATTCAGAAAACCGCGAAAACGCGACACATAGATAAAAGGCGTATTCTATTAGGAAAGCGGAAACGAGCGCGCGCTCGTCGTCAAGGTCCATCAAGCTTTATTTATAAACGCCCAACTCGGGAAAAGCGCGCGGGAAGACAAGCCCCCCCCCCCTTCCTGCGGGACGCTTATAGTCTGACGTCGCTAATCTCGACGTCCCTTTTGAATTGCGCGCGGTCAGTCGGAGCGTGGCCTTTCCGCGCGAAAGTTTCGGAGCGGCTTGCGGTCGCGTAACGAGTTTTAACGACCGCTGCGGGCACGGCGGCACGCAATCGCTTTCGCGATTGACGTGCACCGGCTATTCAGTGGAAAATGATTTTCGAGCGGCGCTAATTAGCGCGGCGATCAGCAGGTCGTTAATTTATTTTGAACCTTGGAAATTGTTCGATCAATTGACGTGTATGGCTATTGAGTGTGGCAATAGTGTAGCTGTTCAAGGAATTTTTAGACTAGGAGGTTGGATTTGGATTCATCTTTGGAGATTGATAAAAGAGGACAAACTGGTGTTAAAATTTGTGAAATTTAATTTCAGTCATAATATTTTTAGTCGGCTGGTTATATTAACATTTTTTTCCTAAAAGAATTTATGTTTGCAATTCAAAAAAGGAATTTCATTTGTTGAGTAAATTATAGGTGTATATAAAGTTGTAGTTTGAAAAACTTTTGAAAATTTAACTCGTAAAAATAATTCAAGAACGTCATATAATAAGAACTTAATTTCTGCGTGATCGCATAATGATATTAGGATATGCTTTTCCATGTTCTCGGATAATCTGTTTCTTTTAAAATCTTTTAAAATCAACATTTCAATTTTCTTCGTCGCGCTGGAGATTAAGGCAAACAAAAGCGGCCGTAGCTCATCTCCTGCGATGTGTAAAAAGCTCTCGAGGCTCTGCGCTCGGCTTTCGTACTCGTCGCACGTACTGCAAATACATAAAAATTCCATCGCGCGAGCCGTAGACCCAGATAACTTCAACATCAACGCTCACTGCTCCTTTCCAATTAATTTCTCATATGCGAACCAATACGGTCCTCTCCAACCGCGTTCGTTCGAATTCCAACCCGACGCGAGCAAACATTGATGAACGACCGACCCGCGCGAAAGCCCGAAGACGAAATCTCGCACGCGCCAGTGGTCGTTGATTCGAAACTTCCAAAGCGTCGCCTCTCAACTTGGGGAGCCCCGCGGTTTACTTGCGAAACTCTTCGCTCCGGAGCCGCACTACTCGTTTTATTACCCGCGTAAATCCCCTTACAGTTTACGGACGCCTGGCATAGTTATTTTCCTGCGCGAAATCGCCTCCTCGCTTCGGTCGAGGAGTCGCTTCAACGAGAAGCTCTAGCGAACGAAAAAACGCGGACACGACTATAAGGGCAAGAGCGCGGAGAGGAAGGAAGGAGAGGCGAAGTAATAGAAGATGCCCGCACGCGGTCCGGATTTATTAGCATTTTAATTGCTTCCTCGAGGACACTCGACGGAGCTTTCATTGCTTTTCATTCTTCGACCCTCTTGGACTTTTTTTTCGCCCGAGGAGCTTCGACGCGCGTCAAAAGGTCGCCAGGGCTGCCGAGGTCGCGGATGCTCCCGCGATCAAATCGTTCACTCGAGCGCGCGCGGGGTGTACTTTGATGGAGCGCCTGTACATCGGTGGAGCACTTACTCCATTTCGCGCGATGAGTTGGGTGAAATGGACGTTTCGTTTTATTCGCCCGCGGCAACGTCGCGGCAAATGGATTTAAAAAGGAAACATTGTCCTCGATCTTCGAGAGGTAAATAAATAGTTAAACCTTACTGTCTCCAACAGGGGTAGAATATAGAGGGAGAAGAAAAAAAGAATGAACGTAGCGGGATGTATTGTTTCGTCTCAGTTTGATAAGTTCGATCCCCTGCGGAAATCAAGCTTTGAAGGCATTCGCTCGGCTTGCGAATTCCCCAAACGTCGAGAGATTAATGTGAAATCGATTTTATTAATTCAACTGAAGCTCTTAAAGCCCATAATTTATTTGCGCGCTCGATGGAAGACCTAATCTGAATTATAAGTGCGCGGCCATTGACTTGCTTTAGTACGACTCTGGACCCGTAACCCAGTCTCTAGGGAAGAAGAGTTAACCCCGATTACTTAGATGACGGACGTACATATATACGGGGAAAGAGTACGGAGGGATCATTTCGACGGGGCGTAAACAAGTCGCGCGCGTCTGCGCGCTATCGAGTTTCTTCGATCAAGATCGATGCTGATGTAGGTATTTGTCCCTCCGTTCGGCCCCTTTTCCCGCTTTTTTCTCGCAAATAAGATTGATCGGTAGCGACCGTGCCCGCGCGACTCAGATGTACGTATAAGGTAGCTACACCAAACTTTTACTTTGTTTTCCTTCTTCATGTTTGTCTTTTCACCCTTTACCAAATATTTGCTTAAATTAAAGAGGTGTTTATTTATTCACAGAGGTGAAACAAATTCGACCGGATGCATGTGCAATTATTCTGCAATTAAAGATGCGTTTATAATTACTGCTTAGTTATGCACTTATTTTGTTGATGAAGAATTGATTTTTTAATAATGGTGACGACAAAGACTGTGAACAGCTATTTGAAATGCCAGAGTTTTTGTAAAAAACATAGCATAATGATTTTTTTTTAACTTAAAGGTGGTAAACAACAAAATTTCACTGGGAAATTGCAAATCAAGTTCACGTTGTGAGGTTGTTCATTTTATCTCGATCGTTCATTTTGCCAAACGTCTCTTTTTGTTCAACTCTGCTGTATATAAAATTTTCTATTTTAAAAAATTGCATTCTTTTTAAAGAAAAAACAATGCAGTGTCTTTTCAAAACGTTACAAATATTTTTTAAACGTTACAAGAAGATAAATAAGAAACATTTCCAAAAAAACGACTCATGTACGCTCCTGTTGTCATTGTAACGATTCGAGATTATTTTGTTCTATAAACTTATACGGCCTATTATGCTTATCTCGTTTTTGAAAAGAAGCTTAACGACTTTATTTTTCAAAAGAATAGTATTATTCAGTTTTCTTTTATAACAGTTATTTTCAACGTCATTCTGGATATAACTGTACATATGTAAAATGTAAACATAGTGTCACGAGGTAGGCCGGATACCCTGAAGTTTATCTTAATTAGTAAACTTTAAACTTGCGAAATTGCGATAAACCAGGAGGTATAATTGTTATGCCAATAAATCATCGCGCCGCGTAAGCTGACAAAGTGATATTAAAAAATTAAAGAAGTAAAAGAGACAAATGATCTATTTTGAAAAGTGCGGGTGCGAGAACTAGCAAAAAATGTGATTAATCTGCATTTAAGTAGATCGCGCCCTTCTATCTTTTTACACTATAGCGACGAAATTGAATGATAAGATTGATTGCGTCCCCTCCAATTTTTTAATTTCCGTTTGTTCATCGCTCAACCGCGCATTTCTTCTTTGGTTTAAAAATAAACGGAAAGTAATATTCCGACATCCTATTATTACCATAAAAAGAAGGTCGCGAGTTACAGCGCAGTCGTCACCGCATAATAGACCAAATGCAGAAAAACCTCCACTTCGCAAACAATCAACGCCGCGGCGAGGAAAAGAATGCACATCTTACCCTCGCCGAACACGAAGGCGCCGCGACGTCACGAGAAGATAAAACAACGCCGTTGCGATAGCGTCGGGGGATGCTAAGGTTACCCTAACGCCGGTTTATTTAGTGTCGGCTCGTCCCTTAAAATTCGAGGCACGCAATCGCGTGCCGTGCGCGGGGCGGCGGCGACGTCACTCGTGCCGCCCAAACTTTTTTGCTTACTTGTTACGTCACGGCCGTAGCGTCGCGATTCTCGCCCTCCGCCACCGATAAATTTGCCTCCCCCTCTGAGTCCCGCTATTGCCTCGCCCACCCTCGGCGCGCTCCGGGCGATTAGCTAGTCGGCTCCGCGACGGATCGATGCTCGCTCTCCGCTCTGCAATTTCGAAAATCGCTGAGGCATCGCCAGGCCGGTGTGCGCCGGTAACTCGATGCGATTTTTCGAGTGCCTTTTAATCCGCAATAATTGGGGGATGTACGCCGCGCTGTAATTAACTTGCCGTTAGCAGCGGAGAGGCGCCGGTCGGATTTTACGCCAATTGAATCGTGGGAAAGAGGAGAAATTACATTTTGATCGCGCTGTCGGCGCCAGGCGCGTCTACGCCAGATGTACAGAGCAAATTCGAGCCTGGCATATGCATCTCGCCGAAACTCTGGAGGCTAGCAATTTCCGAGCTGAATATTCATAATTCCGAGCAACGCCGCGCCTCGTCGGTTTACTATTTTCGTGTTAAAATACAACCGACACGACCTTGCGTTCGCGCTACTTTCGCATATACTTTACGGCCGCGCGAGGCTGGCCGAACGCTCTGCCAGTAAGCGCAACTCACTTTTCGCGCAAGCGAAACCAATTGTAAATTTTTTTTCTTCTATTTTTAAGAGCCGCTTCTAAAAAGAGCGAGAGAAGCGCTACACTGAATAGAAATGAAACTTATTGTCATCGCGACAGAGGAAATCTGCGGGCGACTCACTTCTGGCTTAACGTACGGGGACAGCTGCAGGATTCGGTGGTGGGTAATATACAAAAGGGAAAGGAAAAACAAAGTCTTCAATTTCCTTTGTAGCCGACGCAATCTAATGCGCCATTTAAGTGGGCGTATCTCCAGGGCTACAGATCCGAGTGACGATATCTCTCTCTCGCATTCTCTATCTCTTTCACACCCCCTCCCTCCTGTGTCGGTGTCGAAGTTCATCGGGTCGGCTTCTATTCAACCTTCAGCCTTGAATTGACATCATCGCGAACTGCGCTTGGATAAGGGCGCCCTCGGTCTATCTTGAAACTTGTCACCCAGTTCTCTTTTGATGCTATCGCTCTGTTCCTCTCAAGGATGATTTCAAAAAGTATATAAATTACACAAATTTTATATAATATGTAAACTGATTCGAAATTTAAATTGAATAGTGTGGAATAGTAGTCATATCTAGCATGATCCACTTTTTTTTCTTTACACATTTTAATCGCATGAAAAAGTTGGAACGTTTAGACATTAAAAAAATTAATTTTTAGACATCCAGCTTATATTGTATATTTATGACCTATTATCGATATTAAAATTGGGTTGTTGCGTGTAACAAATAAATTCATTACAGTCTTTAATTAAATCTAATTCCTCTAGATTTCTTAGGTTATATCAAAGCTCGCCAGTTTCTAATTACAGTAAATAAGAAAAATTATGCCCACTCCGCATGAAATTTTTTAACTAAATTAATTGCACAAATTAAATAGAAAAGAACGAAAAAAAATCCTCGTACAACGCGTCAAGCTTAAATCCGTCATGGTGCATATAGAATAGGATGTACGATACGCCCGGTGACCCTCCTACAGCAACAGTGTATAATGGCGGACTTTTTGATCGTTTCAGCAAGCGCACGACGCGAAGCAGCAGATCGCGGCGAGTCCGGAGGACACGGAAGACATGCCGGCGGGCCAGCAGGGTCCCCAGGTGCCGCGGCGACGCGGTGGCATCTCCGCCGAGCCCGTCACCGAGGAGGACGCCACCAGCTACGTGAAGAAGGTCGTGCCGAAGGACTACAAGACGATGGCCGCCCTCAGCAAGGCCATCGCCAAGAACGTGCTGTTCGCCCACCTCGACGAGAACGAGCGCTCCGACATCTTCGACGCCATGTTCCCCGTCACCTTCCTGCCCGGCGAGGCCATCATACGCCAAGGTACGCACGTATGCGTCGACATCGGCGAGTTCTACAAATTCAGATTTCAGTTTTACTTGGAGTTGTCGTGTAGGCATGCTGGAGCGCGCGAAACTTTCTTGAGTGTTGAATAATTAAAAAAGTCGGTAACTCGCAAGTATTCTTATTTTAAGCGCCGAAAGTAACTTCTGAGCTATAGCTGACGTTTTAAATTGAGTGACTTCGGTGCAGTTTATTATTATTTAAACGGAGAGATTTTCAAGAAGAATGTATGATACTTTTTATATTTAAGTAGAAACAGTCGGATACCGTCGGACGCACAAACTTTTTAATTTTTTTTCTTAGCTTATTAGTCAAATAAAAACTTTTTTAAATGACATTTCGCGAGCTTTACTTTGTTATTCATCAGAAATAGAATTTCTTTTAACTGTGATTAAATTTTTATTTTAATATATTATCGAATTAAAAATTTTAATCTATACAAAATTATTTATTAATTACTTTGATATTATTCTTTCACTGTCGATCGTTTCATAATTTTATTACCATGTTTATAGTTGTGATGATTGTATTACCACTTTAAGTATCTATTGAATCATTTTATTCTTGAACTGAGTACTGAAGGTTAAATGATCAGTGATTACCTCTTGCTAACAATGCAGTACAGAAGCAGCAATGCTGTGCTGCAGAATTATTACTACTCCATCTGACGGTTCATCGACTTGAATTACAAAGTAATAATGACTTCCAATTGTTGTCGATTAATAAGTAAAATCCAGTAGACCAAGAAGTATGTTAAACAAGCGGTTGAACTGCAAGTGGCAGATTTATCGATACGTTAAATCATTAATTTTCCGTAAAACGTCAAAGTGCCGATAACAGGACATAATTTTCTCTTCCCTAATTACGAAACTATGATAACAGCCCATTATTTTCTTCTCCATTACACCTTTATGAAGCACGAAAAAAAAAAAAAATATTGTTATCCTTGGTATTCCCTTTTGTTTGTCATGATAAATGGCTGTCTCCAAGATTTTCGGTTTATTTTGATTTATGTTTTAGACTTAGGGATAACAGGTGCAGTTAGACGAAGACGCAAACTTTATATGGTAAATTATGATAATACCCAAGCGATGGGTAGGACAAGTTATTCCGAGTACGTGCCTTTCGTTGTACGAGTAAAGCATGGAAATTTAAGTGATCGATAACCGATTCAATAAAACGCATTAAAATGGATTTATT
The DNA here is from genome assembly GCA_900480045.1 of Eurytoma adleriae. NCBI lineage: Eukaryota > Metazoa > Arthropoda > Insecta > Hymenoptera > Eurytomidae > Eurytoma > Eurytoma adleriae. The sequence continues at coordinate 20,997 of UXGC01001228.1, forward strand.
GAAGCTTTCATTTTCATTGGATTTATTAGAAACCATAATGTCAATTTATAAAGATAAATTCAAGAACTTCTATCAAACTTAGTACTCATTTCTGTCAAACTCTCTCGGGCTTTTTTATTTCCATTATAAATGTTCCGCAATATAAAAAGAATGAATTGAATTTGCCTTTATAACAAGTTCCATGAAGATTCTTATTCTCATTCTTTCTTCCTAGTGCTCCATTGTGACCTACTGTTCTCTATTTTAAGATCGAGTAACTCTTATAAAATAAGTTTGATTGAATCTCCCGAAAGTTAAATCCAAAACGCGTAAAAAAATTAAGTGCAACATTTTTCACATAAGCTTTCGTCGACGCCCAGTATGTCGAAACTTCCATTCCAATCAGAAAATACGCTAATAGCCGGAGAAACGCCATACGACTTTTCTCCCATCAAGGCATCGTACTCCCGCAAAAAAAAAACGAGGTGCGCGTCCCTTTAAAAGTGTTAAAAAAAGATTTATTTCTTAAGGGCGCGAAATCGAAAATTGTATAAATATCGACGAGTGGTTAAAATGCGATCGCTATTTCACAGGTGACGAAGGCGACAACTTCTACGTGATCGACCAGGGCGAGGTGGAGATCTTCGTGAACGGCGAGCTGGTGACGACGATCGGCGAAGGCGGCAGCTTCGGCGAGCTGGCGCTGATCTACGGGACGCCGCGCGCCGCCACGGTCAGGGCCAAGACCGACGTCAAGCTCTGGGGCATAGACCGCGACTCGTACCGACGCATCCTAATGGGCTCCACAATTCGCAAGCGGAAAATGTACGAGGAATTCCTCTCCAGGGTTTCTATTCTAGGTAAGCTACCCCTCCCCTCTTTTCACTGCTACAAATTGCACTTATTATATTGTTAGTAGGGATAGACATTTATTATTTTTCTGTTGCAGTATTTTAATAAAAATATTTGTCTTTTAGCTTCGATTGCGTGGTTCTTGATTAAAATGTATTAGAGTAGAAAAAAGGAAGATGACATTGAAATGTTAATGTAAGACAAATAACACAAGCGTCAACTGAATACATAAACTTTTAATATAAGAAGTATAATAACGCTATTAAAAAAAGGACAATTTTTTTAATTTATACAAACTGGTTGTCATCTACAATTTTGGATAAGTTCATAACGTCGTCCGAAAAAAAAAAAACATATTTCAATTTAACGACGAAAATGAGCGTCCAGCATCCGATGAAGTCTAGTACATTTTCGGAAAATAAAGTAACAAAATTTCGCGAAGTTGCTGAGAAATAAAACACTTTGACGAGATTCCCTCGAAACGAGCTTTTTTGCGGAATGTGCTTTTTCGTAGGAATATCACAAAATGAGTTTCCTTTGCAGGAATCCTGTGCAAACTTTTATTCCTCGTTGAAATGTCTTTTTCTTCGATATTCGTGATGATGTAATCAATTCAGCGTTATTTTTGTAAATAGGGCGTTTAAATAATTTATATAAAAAGCTTGCGTGTGTGATTTTAAAACGTTACAATTGTTATAATATTAAGTGAGTATTGCGAATATAAAAGATAAAAATCAAATAAATCTTGCAGAATCACTGGAAAAATGGGAGCGACTAACGGTGGCGGATGCTCTGGAGCCAGTGGCGTTCGAAGACGGCGAAACGATAGTGCGCCAGGGCGAGCCTGGCGAAGACTTTTATATTATCGTCGAGGGCACGGCGGTCGTACTCCAGCAACGTTCGGAATCGGAGGAACCCGCGGAAGTAGGTCGACTTGGGCCTTCGGATTACTTCGGTATGTGCGACTCTCTTTTTTCCTTGATTCCGGTCTCTCCCTTTCGAGGCTGAGCTTTTTGTGTGCATGAATGTACAATCAAGAAACTCGTTCTTACATTTATGAATGCACATGGCTGATGTTAAACTCGAAGAAAATATTCATTTCTGTTCAAAAAATAAATTGTTTTAGAATATGTTCATCTAAATTTTCGAAAATATACAGATGATGTAAAATACTTTTCATTTTAAATATGAAATGATTTAATAAAAAATATAATTTTAATGGAATAATAAATTCCTATAAAATATAAATTTGTGTAATATATATATATTTTTCTTTAAAGATTAAGTAGTATTATCGATAAACATTTTAAATTAACTATTCTTTAGGAAGCCATACCGAAAAGTAACTCTTTTATAGAGAAAATAAGAGTTTCCTCAGCCAATATACTCTTAATTCAGAAAACTTGCAGCCTTGCTATTTTAATTGTAATTTTGTTATACTGCTCTTTATTTTATTATTTTTGTAAAAGTGAATATATCCAATTAAATAAAAAAGTATTGAACAAGAAAACAGAATCCAATAAATCCATATCGAATTTTAAGAATGAAGTGTCATTGAAAGAAAAAGCCTATAGATACATTTTTTTTAATAATTTTTTAAATATAAAAAGTTAAGTAACAAAGCGCGCTTCATTTATATTTTCCAGGAGAGATAGCGCTGCTGCTGGATAGGCCAAGGGCCGCGACCGTAGTGGCTCGCGGACCGCTGAAATGCGTTAAGTTGGATCGGGCGCGCTTCGAGCGTGTCCTCGGACCTTGCGCCGACATCCTCAAACGCAACATCACTCAGTACAACAGCTTTGTCTCGCTCTCAGTTTAAGATGTCTTGAGGAGCCGAATCGTAGGACGATCGCAGCGAAGACAATATGCAGAGGGACAGAGACAATTATGCAAAGGGAAAAGGAAGGAGAAGTAAAGTAAAGAAGAGAATTATGTAAAAATTGAGGCAGTAAAAAATGTAATAAAATAAAAAAAAATTAAAATGAAAACTAAGCCGAGCGTCGTCCGCTCTTATTGCAGCGGACGCCCCATCTCACCAAGTTGTTACAATTTTTTATTTAATTAATATTTTAATATGTATACATAATATTGTATTACGTCAGCTATTAATATATATTATCTCTAAACACATTACTGTAATATTAGAAAGATAAACTGTAATAAACGGAAGAATTACAGGAATACTATTGGACAATCAGGATTTTTGTTTTATTTGTAATTGGAGGAGTCGAGGGATAATTAATATAACAAGTGTAATTTCAAAATATTGAATAATTTATTTTTCAGTTGATCCTGCATGAAAACGTGTTGTACATATTCAGCTGGTTGGCATTTATCTTGCTTTAAAATTTCATTAAATTCACTATTAGAGTAGAGCGTTTTTGTTAAAGCGATCAGTAATTTTTAACGAAAATTTTATTTAATACTTATTATTTACAATCACATTTACTCACTCTCCCTTTCTGTCAGCGATGAATCCCTCAGCATCCTCGCATTTATGGTAGTATATAACTATCTTATTTCGTAAAAATAACAATATGAATATTAACGGATAAATGGTGAATGACGTCTCGGTAAAATAGGACATTGCCGATAACACTCGCGTTGAACGATGAAGCTATAAAAATCCCGTGATCCTACTAGACTTCTTCTTTTCTTCAGTGTTGTTATCCTCCTGTAGTACTATCCCCGTAGGTGCCGATCTAAAGCAGAGCCGTGGCCAGTATGCCTTCAGTTTTGCGCGTAAATAGGTATTTATATATATTTAAATATATATATAAATTTTTGGTTTCGATTTAATGACGATGAAAAAAATTGCCCGTTAGTCCAAAAATTCGTTTGATAAACCACGATGCTCCATTTATTCTCCATAATCTTCTTTAAAACTTTTGAAAATTACGATCTTCTTCCCGTCAGAAAAATACGACCAATGTTTTAGCTGTTAAAAAACGAGCTGGACATGCCTGAAGTGGAATACTATCAATAACAAGAAAGTTTCCCTAATGATTGAATCATAAGGGCGGTATGAAAGCTGAAGCAGAAGAAACTAAGAAGCGTAGGCACTGGCACGTGCATACGAACGAAGCAAAAAAAAATCACCAAAGAAACTTCCGCAGAAAATCCCAGTGAAAATGTGTAATGCGTACGGTTGCACAATTTTGACGATGAGCGAGCGCATGACATCATTCATCGCACTCATATTTACAGTAATCGATGAAAGATGCATCGATTTAAGTGATAAAACTGTACAAAACAATAAAAAATAGATCGCGGAGCGCGGACAAGCGCACCGGGAATGAAGGATTTAAATAATATAAATCGTCTAATAGGTCTTCGAAAATTCAGAAAGAAACTCTTCGAAGCTCACCTTTTTTCGTATATCTTACATTCTTATGGATTTTGTACAAAGATCTCGTCGAGCGTCGAATCGAATATTTGGAAAAGCACGTCACGGTCTTCCCATATCTTGTATATATATATATGTACACATTGAAAGGCCATCGGTCCTATTCCAAATATGTGATTCGCAAGCGATAGCTTTATCGACTGCATCGCTTTTTTCTTTGCTTATTATATCCTCCGTCCGTCCGTCCCTTGGAATTGGTATCTTTCGCTAAATCCTGTGTAAAAACTTCCTTGCAGCCATCTCACGTACTCGTGCTCCGTTTTTTATCTCTCTCTCTCTTTCAAAGAGTCATGAGATATGGACCATTACATTCGCTCAAATGTAAATGCAACGCATGATTCTTGCGCTATTACATTTAGAGTTCCCAAGCGAGATCATCCGCAAAAACGGGACATTTCGCGTGTCAAAGGAGGGAAAGAACTTTGGACTGTGCAACGATTTCGGGCGGGCTTTGGCCATTGCGCATTCTCTCACTTTCTCGCTCTACCAAGCACCTACAGAGGAACTGCTCGTCTTGCAGTCGAGTTGCTTACGCTCGGCATCGGCGAATGCCAACCCGAACTCAGCGACAAATTCATAAAACTTCTCCAATGATTCAAATGCCAATTCCGCTACGATGAATTCGATCGCCAAATTTTGTCGATAGCTAAACAATAGAAGAAAGCAAAATATTAGTCAAATTTCAACGATGGTGATTTGATGGTTAATTATAAGTAATATATATTTAAATCTAATTTTTAAATTTTTTAGGATTGTGCGCTGAAATCCTGAAACAGAAATCTGATTACAGTTAATTTCCATGACCCCAGTCCTCATGTCACTGGAAACCCTTCTCCCTCTCTCAATCCCTTGATTGACTTTTTTTAGTACCATATATTTCGTATAATATGTATACTGTGAAGGTAAACTTTTTTGTTAAGTAAATTACCATGAGCGATTACAAAATGCAATAAAATACTTCAATGCAAAGTACTATTTTTAATAATAATTCTTTATATTTTTCAAATTAATATTTGAAGAAATTATAAAGTAAAATTTTGAAATAACTGTTAAAACGTGAAAAACAAACCACTCTGAGCAACTGATAAAAGAGTAAATAAAATTCTAAAAACTGAAAAAAAAAAAAAAAAAAAAAACATTTTGCGTCACCAAGAACTGTAGAAGATTAATTTCAAATACTTTCTTTTCATAGATATCACCAAGGTTACTGCAATTATAAATTATATGATAAAAATTTTTATTCAGTTTTGATTATTGAACAAGCTTCCAGCTTTTTCTACGTGCTTGAGATAAGATGTCAAAATAAAAAGTGTTATAAAAAGGCTCATATATTGCTTTTGTAATCACTCATGTAAATATTATAAAACATTGAAAAAAAAAACAAACAAACAATTATAAACGCGATTACAAAAACAAAACAAATTAAAAAAAATAATATAAGAATACATAATTTAGAAACGTAGTTTTTAGCTTTTGTAATCGCTTTTATGGATTTGCAACATAGACAAATGTATAGAAAATCTTGACGCTAAAGCGTAAGATAGTATAACTTGAAAAAACAATAAAAGGGTAAATATAAATACATACACTTTAATTCTCGTTTTAAGAGCAATCTTCCTCTCTCTGGCTAAGAACCAGTCCATGAGGAACGCGGCCATTCTCGGAGCTGTTTTGTAAAGTTTAAAGAAACTATGGTAATTGCCTAACCACCAAGCCGAACGAACTTTTAACGCGTGACTTATACATTCATCTTTTTTATCAGTATCTGCAAGCGCTGCGAGTGTTGTCGTCAGATCTGAAACAAAAGAAATAAAAAATTTTTAGTTTATAATTATAGTTATAATTATTTAGTTTATATTTAGTTTATAAACAAAATAAAGTGAAGTTCATCGAACGGAAGCAACTCACCTAACGTATTCTTCGTGAATATATAGTAGAGTATACGATAGGCAACAAACTCGCAGCGATTCTCTCCACCGACTTCTGAATAGAGCATTCTTAATTGCGTTTGACACTGATTGAATTCTTCGTGGTCACCGCGCTCCAGCGCGACTCGGGCATGTGTTTCATACACGTGAACTGTGAACGAGTCCCTAATACCTTGTACCGTGAGATCTTGACGAATAGATTTTAACTGATCGCACGCGTATCGATAGTCCTGTTCGGCAACCCAGCGACTCTTAACATGGGCCAACGACTTTTGAAGCACGCTAACGGGTCTTACCGCTGACGGTGCCGGAGCCTGAAATCAATAAAAGAGTTAAACCTTGACTGTACTTTTTTATCTGTTTATAAAATAAAGCAACAAATCCAACTTACCGAGGTGAGACGCAGGTAGGGCTTCTCGAGGTCTTTGCAAGTGCCCACGATATGCAGCCCTGTAAAGTCAAACTCGGCGGTCGGATCATCCTTGATCATGCTAGAGATCACCTGAGGCGATCGATGCTTCGAGCTAGAAGAGGCGTCGCTAAAGCGAGCCGCTCTTTGCTGGAGTTTCTCTTTCGAGCCAAACTCCTCGACCTGGCCGTGAACAATGCCGAACTCCGAGTAGAAGTGACAATTTGACTTATTGATCTTCTTGTTCTTATTGTTCTTCTTGTTTTGCTTGTTGTTACCCGCGTTGAAGTTGATGTTACCCATAGAGTGACGGCCGAGCTTCTTGTTCTTCTGATTCGAGCCCGGAGTTCCGCTGTTGGAGGCGACAGACTGCTTGTAGTCACGCTCGCTCGACGAAGAAGAGCTGCGACGATATTTACGGGGCGCCGGCGAGGTGGAGCGCGACCTCGAGCGACTCTTGGACTTCGAGCGCCTGTGGGATCCCGCGCTGCTGAGTCCCATTGGCGAAACCCCTAAATTAGCGCGGGCTCCAAGTCGGGCACCGAGTGTCATCGAGAGGCCAGATTTGCGCTGGCCGCCCGGCGACACCGTCACCGTCAGCGGTTTGATCGTCATGGTCATACGCTCGCTGTGTATACTGGGCAGCGGCTCCCTGTCCCAGTCCTTTACCCAGAGCGAGCCGTCGTTGGCCGATCGCGTGATTTTACCTTTCAGGATAATTTCGACCTGATCCTTATCTACGGCCGTCTTGCACTTCTCGTAACAGCGATTTACATAATTCTTGAGGCTGTCGGGCCAGTCGCCGACGGGATTGGGGACTTGGTGTTTAGGCGTTAAGGCGGGGGACGGTGGCATCGATGCCGGCATGTTCGGCTTCGTTGGCGTCAAAGCATTGGGGGGAGGCACTGGCGTCGCGACTGGTGTCGGGGGCAACGGTGGCGGGGGCTGGGACGTATTTATTGGTGGTAGTTTAGGAAGCGGCGGCTGCTCGGGGGGTACTCTAATTTCATCGATGGGCGGCGGCGTAGGTGGCTTCTCAACCTTCGCCGGAGGTGGTAACGGGGGCAAATCAATCTTGGGTGACTGTTGTGGCCCGTATACGTTCGGCGGCGGTACTGAGGTATTGGGAAGTGTTGGCTGAAAGTTATTGTATTGGGCTGCTAAATTTTGTTGTTTGTTCCGCTTACGCTTCTTCTTAGCCGCACCACTGTTGCCTAATGGAGGTGCAAAACCCAGGCCAGTCTTTTTGTGTGGTAGATTAAATCGAATTCCGCTGAAATCTGAAATATTTTAATGTAATTTTTGTTACTGTTATAATAAAACATTTCAGTGTAATAGAATATTATAATTTTTTTTTCAAAGTTTTTATTAAGTTGTATTTGTTGTAAATCTAAACGAGCATGAATTCTATGCAAGTAATGTTTTTTGATGACTTAGTTATTTTTAAGTAAATATAACACTTTCAAAACAAAACGTGGCAATACTAGGTGATACTATTTAAAGCCAAAATTTCTTTGAAGTTATTTGTATGCAATCTCTTGAAAGTAAAATAAAATACTGTGTACTATTAAAATTAAACTTACGAGAAGACTCTGATTGTTGCACACCATTCCAGCCACCATAAGGATAAGAGTTGTAGGAATTATACTGCTGAGTATGTGGAGATTGTTGGGTGTGTTGAGTTTGTTGATTGTGAGGAGATTGCTGATTTGTGTGCAATTGGTTTGATGGTGGAGGAGGTCCTGGAGGAAGAGGTGGTAGGTCAGAATCATCGTCAAAGGTCATTGGAGTGGGTGGGATAGGAGGCTGCTCCAGTTGTTGCTTTCCTTGATTATTTTGCTGTTGTTGTGGCTGCTGCTGATGTGGCAATTGATGTTGCTTTTGTTGTTGTTGCTGCTGTTGTTGTTGTTGTTGCTGCTGCTGCTGATTTTGTTGCTGTTGATGTGACTGCTGTTGAAGTTGCTGCTGTTGATGGGCTTGCGATTGATGTTGCGGTTGATGTTGCTGTTGTTGTATCTGTTGCTGCGCCTGTTGTACCTGTACCTGTTGTTGACTCATCTGTTGCTGTAGTCCTTGTCCTGACATCTGCCCATGTCCGTATTGTCCATAACCCATCATGCCATAATGTTGATAATACATTTGGCTCTGATGAGCATAATTTTGTCCGTACATTTGCCTGTAATAAAAGTAAGAAATTAAACAAAATATTCTTCCTGCAAGACTAAAAGTATTGGCTAAGAATGTCTAGTGCACGGTAGAATCGTGCACGTACTAGTTCGTGAACATTATTTTTTGTGCACATTATTTCCGGACAATACTCTTTAAGAAAAGTGGACATTTATTAAAGAGTAGTGCCTGATACAGTGTGCAAAAAAATAACGTGCTCGAAAATAATGTGCACGAAATAGTACGTGCACAATTCTGTTGTGCACTAGACATTCCTAGCCAAAATATTATACTACTAAGTAATTTTAAAAATTTTTTCGCCCTAGCGGGCCGGAAGTACCACCTTCCCTCCCGGCGCCCGATCGGAAAGGTCGTAATTCCGGCC